>JACEGR010003879.1:0-96671 GCA_014170235.1 Listronotus bonariensis | reverse complement strand
ATTTTATTCAGGCGACCGGCCAGTTCATAGGAGTAAATAGGGCTGAACAGGGTCAGCTCGTATACCCCGGGACCAGGACCGAAGCGGTCCCATTCTTTTTAGTTTTTTGGCGTGTACCCAACAACAAGACAATTTAATAAAATCTAAAACCATTTACTTTTTGACAAAGGTAAGTTGTGTTAGATCGTCATATTTTAGCCTTATGAATCTGTGATAGATTTTCCGCACCTTTGGTTATTGAGTTTTGTCATAAATATTGCCGTAAATAATAAAATTCATAGGTAACAGTCTCGGAAAACAGTTATTACTTGGTAATAATAACTAATACTTATATTTAGATCTTAAATAATATACATCATTAAAATACCAAAATATGCAATGAAAAAATCTGCAGAAAATATGCATAACTAAATTTTTAAGCCAACCAAAATTGTTATATTAGATAGAATAAGGATTTTTTGTGCGTAATTTGTTTATGGGTATATGTGGTATTTTGCCCTTTCTTAATGATTATTTGGCTGTAATTCATAAATTCCGATGTCTACCTAAAACTACAATATTAAATAATTTGAGAAGTTATGTTAATAGCCTATATAATTATGCTAATTAACAGACAATTAGCAAATATAAGTTAATAAGGTTTCTTATCTTTTTATTCTGTAAAAGAAATAAGTAGCTAAAGACTTTTCAAAAGATGGTTCTTTTTCTTAAAAAAAAACATAAAATTGTTTTTTTCTAAATTGTTTGTCCAATAAACTTTAAGAACGTAGAAGGTATTGGTTTTTGGGTTATATACAGTAAGAATTTTAAAAAAAATCCGTATTCTTTTTTATGTATATGTAATATATTTAAAAATACACACAGAAAATTTTATATCGTTCCGGTGAATATTTTCGAAGTTACACGCAAATTTGAAAAGTGCGTTTTTCTCAAAATGGCGTTTTCAAAGTCGGTGACCATCATTACTCGAAAAAGACTAAACCGATTAGTCACAAATTTTACCACGAGCTTCTTAAATATATTTTTGGAAATAATTCTTAGATTTTTCTCACCGTTAATTTTTTTTTATGTAAACAATTTAAGGCTGAAATTTTGGCTAAACATCGATATTTTTTTGAGAAAGACGCGATTTTGCCAAAAAAAATTATTTAGCTTATTCCTTCGATTTATTACCAGATTTAACATAAATTTAACGACATCTGTTTAGTTTTTTTTTTAAAGATCCAGTTTCAAGATATAGTGGTCACCGCGAAACGTCTTTTTTGAGAGGAGATACCGGAGGATCAGCTGTAGCACCTTTCCAAATAAATATTTCTACTAATACTAAGTCTTAAAATACACTTGAACGATACCACAATATGTGTGCAAAATTTTTAGATCAATAAAATTAAAAGTATTTATTAAAAAACACTTTGAAAAAATGTTTTTTTTTGGCCTTCTAACTGTATATTACCCCTTACACCTTTGGGCAAAAAGTTAGGCAGCTTTATCTTCGTATAAACGTCATGCCGCTCCCAAAATTCATTGATGAAGAAAAGCAACAGTCAAAGTAAAACCGATGGGTTATCCTATCAGGAAATGTTACTTGTTGGCGTTCTTTGTCTAATCTTCACCTGCTAGTGTTTAACACACAAACTTAATTATTGAAAGCATTAAGCAGGCACGATGTGTATACTCCTTTTACCCACATGTCAAGATACCTACTCAACTTTGTAACACCATTTGTACGTAAATTTAAAAAAAAATCAAAATAGGTAACTAATAATGAACCTTTAACCTATGGTTTAAAGCTGTTCTTTGGTAAAGACCGTGACCTCATCTGACATTTAATTCGAAAATGTTTAGTTTAACAATTAAAATAATATTGCCATTAAAAATCCTTTGAACCAGTAAGGTATTTTTTAAATCACTTAATTTTATAAAAAAATTAATATAACTGGATATTTTGTATTAGCAATAGGTTAAGATATATCGTACAGTAAACAAACAACAAAGAATGTACGATTAGTCATCCAATCCGAAATGTTTACATGTCTGTATTCACGTTAGACTTCTTTTTTTCACATGGTCTATGTGTTATTTTATTTAGCAATTTTTGTATATTATACAGGATCTGTACAAAATTCTATTACAAACTCCTTGGACCAAAGTACAACAATCTAACGTCAGTTACCTTAGTCGAAAACATGATCGGGTGTTAAAATTTTTATTTTATTGAAGTTGTTTTTAAATATCTTATTTATTATAAGACATTTTTTTGCAAAATTTATTATTGAAAGATTTATCAGAGTGAAGAATCGAAATATGCGTTTTTGTTGTAAAATGTAGGGGAAGCCACCTGCAGTCCTTTAATTAGATTCAAAGTGTTATAACTTTTTTTGTCCCGGTATATTATAATTTTAATTGAAATTTTGTATTCTCCCATATTTTTTACAAGAAAAGGATATTTTTAATAAATATCGCTATGAGCAACCGTTTTAAAGATATTTCAGAATAAACATTTAATTCCATACATAGGTTACTGGTTTGCAAGATATAGGGCGCCAAATTTTCCATTTATTGTTTTACTGGGACACCCTGTATCTTGCAAACGATTAACTTTTAAGTCAGGCAAATTGGTTTTAATCGTTTTATTTTGGCGTAAGAAAATTACATATTTTTTAGAGAAACTTGGGTGGCCTAAATAAAGAGTTGAGGAATACGAAGGCTTTTTTTTATGTGAAATAACACGTTCAATTTAAAATATCTTAGAAATGGTTGCTTCTTGCGATATTTATTAAGTAAACCTTTTTGTGCAAAAAATATGAAAGAAGTACAATTATGTATTAAAATTATAATATACCGAGGAACAAAAAAATAATGATACTGATAAAAAGCAAAGTACTGCAGGTGGCTTCCTCTCCATTTAATAGCAAATAATATGAGTAGCATTCGATTCCATACTTTAGAAAAAACTTCTATACCAAATTTTTTTAAAAAGTTAAATATTAAATAAAATATTTAAAAATATTTCGAATAAAATAAACACTTTGACACCCTGTATTTCGCAAACGATTAACTTTTAGACTAAGGTAAATTGCGTTAGATCGTTGTATTTTGAGCCAAGGGGTCTACGGTAGCATATTGTACAGTCTCTTTAGAGACACCCTGTATATTGACTTGCTGTTAAAAGCCTAAGATTAAATATAAAATAGCCTCGAAATTTAAATAAAAGAAATAGTTTTCCACCTGCTTTTATTAAACCTGTTTACTCCTATTATTTAAATAATTACAATATACAAGAAAAGGTACTTCATAAGACGTATGTGAAATTCAATATTTAAAAAATAAACCTTTTAATTTAAATATGTTGTTAACTGTTACAATGATATTTATACAGGGTTTTCTAATTGCGGTTAAAAACTTAAGAGCGTATTCCTTGATTAATAAAAACATTAATAACATTGGTCCAAAAATGCAAAACTTTTAAAACACAGGATGCCATTAAAAAAATAAAACATTTATTCCAAGAGCCCGTGAGTGAAAGACCTTCGTTATTTTGTAAAAGATGAAAGCTTGTCAGTGCATGCTTCAAACATACCGGGTGATGCATCGCCGGGCGGGACATAGGAAATCCCATGTAATTTTTAATGGGGTCAATTATTGGCTTCCCTAATTATTTTAGAGAAAAATTCTATTAAAGTTTATTGAAGAGCATGCAAATCTACGTCCATGGTAAAAACTTTAGATTTTTCGGTTAACCCGTTTGCTAGTTAGATGCTAATATATTTTTAAAAATTGTTACATTATTATCGCCTCATATTTATAAACAACAATAAAAATACCAGTTAGCGTGACATAACGTTGTCATTTTGAAATTTAGTGCTTTATTATTATCAAAAAATCGTACAGTGAAAAGATTAAAGTTGTATTTATACAAGAGAATTAAGTTAAGTTAAACTAAACTAGAGTAACAAATTTCAAGAACTTATGACATTTATAATATTTACATGCTTCAATAAACTATTAGTATTATTACAATAATTAATATGTTGGAAATAAACTTAAGATTTAAGAAAATTTTCAAATATTCCTCCATTGACTGCTAGACAATAACCCAGACGTTCATAAAATTGTCTTCTTACATTGGCTAACTGGTAAATGGAAATTTTATTGCATTCTGCAGAAATAGCATTTTTTAACTCATCTAGATTAGAGTAATTTTTATCCTTGTATATCATGCTTTTAAATGGCCCCAGAGGAAGAAGTCATTTGGCGAAATATCATGAGACCTGGCTAGCCAATTTATGGTGTGATGTAGGCCAATAACATTTACATTAAAAGCATTATGTAAATATTCCCGAACAGCCAGGGAATTTTGTGCCGGGCAGCTATCCATTTGGTACCAAATTTCCTTATTTTCCCTGGATACATCATTTAAAAGCGGGTAAAATTAGTTCTTCGAGTAGTTCCAAATAAAATTCTGCATTTAAATTTTGATTAAGAAAAAATGGTCCAATAATATGATATCCGAAAATCCCCGCCCAAACATTTACTTTCTGTGGATATTGCGTCCTCGTTTCGACAAATCTGTGTTGGTTTTCTTTGCTCCAGTATCGGTAATTTTGATGATTGGGTTCATTGTTTAACGTAAATGTGTACTCATCAGTAAAACAAATATTTCTTAAAAATTCCCTGTCCATGTTTGCCCTTTCCATCATGTCAAAACAAAATTCCTGCCGTCGTATTTCATCCCCATCCCTTAGCTCTTGATGTCTTTCATATTTGTATGAAATGTATTTATGCCTTTTCAAAATCCGGAGCACTGTTGATTGATCTTTTCCTATGATATCCTGAAGTTTCCTTGTACTCACCTTCCCTTCATTTTCTTACACGTGCAATAAAATTTCGAAGTCTCTATCATCTCTTACATTTTCTTCTCTGTGATACTCCCTAGCTTCACATCTGCAGTTATTTATCACTGTGTCTTTGGTCTCAAATTTTTTGATAGTCCTATGGACTGTTGATTTTCCGGGTATCGGTCTACTGAGCAGCGAACATGCCTGACATCTTTTGGTAACTATTTCCTTTATAGTACCATTTAATCATCAATACTTTTCTTTAGTAGTATAACTTATGGTTAATCTTTTCGCTCTACGATTTTTTGATAATAATAAAGCACTAAATTTCAAAATGACACCGTTATTACACGCTAACTGGTATTTGTATTGTTGTTCATAAATATGAGGCGATAATAATGTAACAATTTTGAAAAATATATTAGCATCTAACTAGCAAACGGATTAACCGAAAAATCTAAAGTTTTTACCATGGACGTAGATTTGCATGCTCTTCAATAAACTTCAATAGAATTTTTCTCTAAAATAATTAAGGGAGCCAATAATTGACCCCATTAAAAATTACATGGGATTTCCTATGTCCCGCCCGGCGATGCATCACCCGGTATGTAGAAGCAATGGTGTAGTATAAAAAAACATTTTGGGGTAGCCCAATGGTCCAAAGAAGACCAATATTTCTTTAATTTAACAATATATGACTAAAAGTCTTTAATAAGAGTTGTATAGCACGACCGAAAAATATTTTGACGCATTTTTTTTTAATTGTTTTTAGTTGGTTTTTTAAAAAAACTGTTTTCAAGAGTTTTTTTACTCTTATGCATAAACTTTAAATTTTGACATAAAATTTTAAAATAAAAGTAGTTAGCTTCCGGACCTTCTTTATATTTTAGGTATAGCTCGACCTGTATAAAACCAATTAAGAAAATTTTTGTATTTGTTACAATCAGTTTTATAAAACTAGTTGATACCCCTGTACCATTATTAAAGTCATTTAAGACCTATTCTAAATAATTTTGGTTAAAAATTAAAAATACGGGTAGTATATTCTTCAAGAAAAATAATATTTATTAGGTTTTTGAGTCTCTGTATACAAAATTACCTTTTTCGTTTCGTGAATCATATTTATTTTACAAGCAAAAATTTGTATCAAGAATAACTTTATCTCAAAAAATTATTTTTTATCTCTATGTCCTCTTGTAAACCCCATCCGTGGACACGTAGACAGGCTGTATAAAAAAATTAAGTTCCTTTAAATATTTAATAAATATTTTTATTTTGGGGAAAAGCCAAATAATATTTTGTTTAAATTTATATTCTCATAAAACAAATTATCTGTAAAGAACTAAAGTTTTCTTATAATAAAGACTTACATAAAAATTGCATAAAATAATATTACAGCATTTATTTATACATATATGAGTGTCACCAATATATAATTTTCTTTTAAACAAATATGCAAAATAATTTTAAGTACACGATATTACCATTATTACAATGCAATTATTAATAACTAGTATCATAAAAAGTGGTTCTGCATTTTTATTTGTATAAGTTTTTATTAATATCTATTTAAGAATATTTCATAAAATGTGTAATTGGTATTAAACGAACAGGAAACTTGTAGGTTATACTTTACATATAGCATGTAACTAAGAAGTATAAATATACACGATAAAAATAAAATTTAAATACCTTGCGTTGCACAAAAAGATAAATTAAACTAGATAATTAAAAAATAATTTATTCAAATATGTAAAAATCCTAGCAGCAGTATCGATAGATTGAGATTTATCGATATACTGCCCAGCACTAGGGGGTTGCCAGATGAGCTGCAGAAAAAAAAAACGGACATAAAAAGAATTAATTAATTCATATTTAAATTCGGTAAAAGGACTATTTAAATTTAAAAAAAACAAATTACCATAAACGCTTTATAGAGGGCGTTACAAAGTTACTAAGTTTATATAAACATGGGTCCGGAAATTTTATGTTTGCCAGATATGGTGTGTTAATTGTTTAAATTGTTATAAAGGAAACAAACAATTTTGAAAAAAAACACCTGTTAAAAAGTTTTTTTAATGCTTTTTTATTTAAAGATGTTAGAATATACCGGGTGCAATATTTGAAAATTTAAAACTAAAGGCATTTTCGGTGCAAACGGAAGTTCCTAAGAATAACATGTAGGTATACGACTACTCTAATTTTTTTATGAAATTCGGATTAGAGCTAAATTTAAAATGTTAATAACATTGGTAAAATTTGTATTTTTTTTTAATTAATTATATTTTTTAAAAAATCCTTCCTATTTAAAAAGTTTAATTGTCAATAAAATTTTATTAAGGCCCTTTTAGATGGTTATATTAATTCTCAGGTTAGCTAAAAATTCGTTTAAACTGTCAATTTTCGCTATGTGTAGGGAAGGTCCGGAAAGCCCCGCCCACTTAAGCAAATTTGAATATTGTGAAGTGTCAGTAACATATTAGTCTCTATTAAAAACGACGTTAATTGCTTAAATACATTCTTTATATTAAGGTGTGCTTAATTTTTGGATAAGTAAACGTTTTCAATAAAAAAAACTTTACGTTTTTATAACCCCATCAATGGACGGAGATGCCCGATGGGTTGGATAACGCCGCCCAACAATTGGGATTTGTTGCACTATAAAATAAAACATTTCTAAAACTTGTTCTCCAATATGTTTTATAAGTCTTAGAGAGTTAAATTATTTTAAAAAATAAATTATGGATATAAGACTAAAAGGTAAAACCCAACATAAAAAATTAAATATTTTTAATAAAAAATTACGTTGTTGATTTTATTTACAAAAGTAAAAAGATCTATTCAGCTAAATGGCAAATATATGGATTGGTGTAACCTTGGGCAGAGCAATTTTCTTTGGGCGGTGTTACCCGATAACGAAAGTTTTTCTTTAAATTTACAAATTGTCCCAAAAACCTTACCAAACATAATATATTTAAAAAATGCATAAAAAATATAATCAACAACCTACATTTTGGTATATCAATGATGCAAAGTAATAAGTTTGTATCGTAGTAACGTTTAAATTTTTACAGGGGAAAAAATAAAAGCAGTTTCGTGAAGCGCAAATCATCTAACTTAATTGTTTGTATTGAGTAATAGATACCGGACGGATTAGAGGTTGCCTTTAGATATTATGACAGTGGACGGCGTTACCCGCGGTGGAACTTACCGGACCTTCCCTAAAAATAAAAGAATAAAAGAAGAACGGAAACGGATTTCATTTTTGTATTTTTACAAAAAGGAAATACTGACAGTTTAACCAAATCTTAAACTGAATTTGAAAGAATAAATATTTATTTTGAATTTTATAAATAAAAAGCATATAAAAGTCTTAAAATTACCGCAATTATTAATTTTACAACCCCTTCCCCGTTTATGTTCCACATATTTTTTCGGCAGTTAATCGATGAAATTTAAGCTGTTCTAAATGGTAAACCAGGATATTTAAGTCAAAATATAATTTTAAATCAAATTTCCTTATTATTATCCATTAAAAAAGATATTCATGTTATTTTTTTAAGCTTCTATTTATACTTAACCTAACCGTTGATGGTCTACATATAATTGATTCCATAAATTTTGCTTTAAAAATATATTATTTCTTGTTTTTTCTTTAATAAGTACCCAAAAATTTTAAAAAAGTAACATTGTCTTATATAAAATTATAAATTAATTTGTTGTTTTTTATACATGTTAACAATAGGTTTAATAAATAATAACTTATTATTAAAACACCAAAACTTACCCTTAAAAATCTTTAAAATATCCACAAAATCAAACTCTTACAAAACACTATCACCAAAAACACCAAAAGTCCGGTCAAAAGTCACCTAAAACCAACACATATCCCAGATAACCCGATGCGTTCTAGGTCTACTTTTGCAGAGCTTTTTCACCTTAAGTGGTACCCACTACTCGATACCAGTTGCTTTTTCAAAAGTAACGCGGAACCCAAGAGCCAAAGCTTAGTTCTTCTTTCAGTTTTGTTTCTAGTCGTCTCTCCCACCAGACCTAGTCTCTAGTCGCGAAAAGCTTCCAATGAAAAAACCTTGAGAAAGGTCACTAATAAAGCGCGTGTAGTTGGGAACATGTAACAGGTGGTTTTTCGGTGAATTTGTCTTTTGCTAAGTGAAGGGTAGACCTGTTTTTTTATGTGTGTATAAGGAAAAAATTCTTATACAAGCAATTTTATAATTAATTAGGGGTTATCTATGAATTTTTAAATATAACATTTTAAATTATCTTAAAATGGATGTAAATACATTTTTTGCAGTAAACAAAATTGAATAAAGACTTGATATATTTTAAATTTAAAAATACATTTCTATAGCAACATAAATAAAGAATTATTCACAAAAAATATTTTTAGAATTTATGTCCACAGTTTCTTTTCTAAAATAAAACAGGTACACATACTGAACTAGAAAAAAGCTGACATTAAAACTTAAAAAAAACATACCTAAAAAGTACTTCAATTTTATAAAACAATTAAAATTAATATGGTCATACTACTTTTTCGACTTAAAAGCTTTTTTGGGTATGCTCCTTTTGACGAATCTACCTACTTTATGAGAATAACATTTCCAAAAGCTTTTTTGGGTATGTTCCAGAGACAAGAATGAGACGCGTTACTGGTCCTGGAAATTTGTCCATTACGTTTTATCTCTCTCTAGTTTAACGCAAGTTCCTATAACTATGTCTCTGTCATTTATCATGGGAGGTAATCGCAGAGGGTGCAATCATTGCCTTTTCATTATTGCAAAGTTGTTTACAATTTCTGCATGTAAACTTTAATGTCTTTCTTTGGCTAAAATCTGATTATACTATATACCAAGAATCAAATAATTTTAACTTGACAACGCTGCTGCAGGCAGTCACGCCGAAATGTTATTCGATATTTGTGTTTGATATTTTTTACCTTTAATTGGATTTTCAATATTGACTTTTATTAGTGATCACAGTATATATATTAAATTTGTGCTTTTCAGCAGATAATTAAAGGTAGTATTGACATGGTTATCTGTAAGAGAAAATCTTGAAAACCAAATAAATGCCATTTTTAATTAGATGTGTGTAATTATTGAACTAAACCACAATATTTTATATTAATAAAAAACAAGAACAAGTACCTAATATTAAGGGCAAAAATGGCATAGCTATATAATTTGAATTTGGCGGGCAAACGATAAAGTCAACTCAGGCGCCATCTGCGTTTACCTTCCTTGAAGACTGACAAGGAAGGCCCAGCAGCTATCTCTCTTTCAGATAATTTATTTACATTAAGTTGCTCGTCTTACTCTTGTCTCTGGTATGTTTCTTTTGACGAATCTACCACGAATATTCATATACTTACCGACATATTGACAGGCAGCGCGTTAACGCAGCCTGTCAATGTCAAATGTTTCGGGTGTCGGATGGCCAACACCTCAGTTTTTTGTTCAACAAGTTTTCCACAGTGTTTTACAAGCAATGTTTAAACATTGTGCCAAAAATCCTAAGGGTTATAGTTACGAAACCCGCTTAATCCGATACTCAAAACAAGTCCATGGAACTTATGGTTTTGTGACTGTAACACTTGCAATTTTGGCACAATGTTTAAAAATTGCATGTAAAACATTGTGGTAAACTTGTCCGACTAAAAAGTGTGGCGTTTGCACAATCCGACACCCGAAACATTTGACATTGACAGACTGGGTTAAAGCGCCGCTTCCATATATGGAGGTATGAATATTCGTGGTGGACTTGTAAAGAGAATCCACCCTTAAAAGGTTTTAAAAGGGGTAAATTATCATCAAGTCAATTTCATTACTGTCCCAGGGACTTATTAGATCGCAACGCATACACCCTATCCGATTTTGGATAGGACGTCGTAAACTATCAAAAATAAATTCAATTTTAAATTATCGTTTAAAATCTTAGGATGAGAAAGTAAAGTGTGTGCAGATTTAATGTTTTTTTACGTATGGATCCTAATACAGGGTGGTAAACTTAGGTCGGCAATATTGCTAACTTTTTCATTATTGGAGAAACGAAGTGGGTTATAAAAAAGAAGTTGTAGTATTTTTTTGCGCTGATTAACGTGCAGCCTACAGAAAAACAATTGAACATCGGGTTTTTTATTTTATTTTTTAAAAAACTTAAAAAAAGTCCACTTGTAAACTATTCAATTTTAAATAGTTTCGGAAATATAGCCATCCTCAGAAATTTGATAGTAAACTGGCATCACACATAAAAACATATTTTAAAAAGCTTTAAAAAATACCACAATAAGTATGTATACTTCCTATGGTTTTGGAAGTATGGCCACTCAAATTTGAAAATTATGTTAAATTTCCACTATTCAGGGTGATTTAAAAATCGATCACGAAACTTAAAAGAGCGATTTTACGACAAAATAAGGGTGCAGCTTCATATAATTTTTTTAAATGTCATTCGATTTCGAGTTACAAGCCGTCAAACTTCAATTTTTATTTTGGTTTTTTCGCCTATCGCATTTATTTTTTAACCAATCCAGTTGATATTTGGCAAACAAATCGAGCTTTGCAGATTCTAAAATTTTAAGACAAAAGTGCTTTTTTTAAATACCGCCAGAGGCCACTTTACCTAAAATCATCACTTTTTATTGTGACAGATATCCTAAAGCTGGGGGCGCTATTTTATAGACAATCAAAAACTTTTATTAATTATTTATTAAAGTCGATAAACCCCACCGTTTTGGCACGAATAGACATCAACATTTTTATCAATTTCAATCAAATTACCTACATACATCCAGTAACTCAACCGACAAACTTTACGGGGCGATTCTACAACAGAAAATAAGAAAAAACTTTTTTTTAATTTTTAACACTCCGTAGTTCAAAAACTAGTAGTAACTCAACCGACAAACTTAACCAAACGATTCTACAACAAAAATTGAAGTAGAATCACCCCCTTAAGTTTCGTGATCGATTTTTGAATCACCTTGTATCTACAGTTGTAAGCTATAAGCGCTAAGTGTAGTGTCGTAGTATATCTATTATTTTTTAGATTTGGATGGATATATTTTAAAAACTATAGGAGGCATATCAAATGTAGTATTTTCTTAAAGTTCTTTAAGTCATCCAATAAAAGGGTATTATACGGGGTAATACATTAAATATGTCAATTTCCTATCGAATTCCTGAGGAAAGCTATATCCAAAACTACAGAGTATAGGATGTACCCAAAAATCGGTCCAAAAATATTAGTGGTGTAATAATAATTTTTGTATGGATAATCATGTAATGACATTCAATATAATAAAAAAGTGATATTTCGTTCTTAATTGCAAAACTTTTTAACAGTATTGAAATGTATGTATATCTAAACCTAAACAGTAGATATAAATTGGATATAAATTTGAACATTTCTATTTTTAACTCTTAAATGTGTTGATCATGGTTTATCGACATTAAATGTTATATTAAATCGGTAAGATTGCCAATAAAATGTAAATAATAAAGAACAATAATTGACTAAGGGAAAAACAACCACCTTAAAACTTTATTTATAACAATTGCATACAGGGTGACGCCTTTTCGTTGATCTTGGATATAGCAAAAACTGAAAGAGATAAAACAAATCTGATTGCACAATCTAAATTTCGATTTTTGGCATAAATTTAGTGGTAAAAGTAAATAATGGCTAGCTTAATTCGTTTTGAAGATACGAGTTCTTTTCAAATTTTGTCAATTTGTCCAGGCACTTGTAACTCGCTTGACATTAGCGATAGAAGAAAAATGTCTACAATTTCAACACTAACCAGAACTATGATAAAAGTAAATATATCAAATGTGATATTTTAATTTTGATAATAATTATTTATTGGTAAGAAAATACACAGGGTGTTCCATTTAAACAAAACTTAACTTTTTGTTATAACTTTAAAATAAAAGTCAATGGCAAAAATGTACGCCACTGAATTCTACAGAAAAATTCCTAAAACTTTCCTATTTACATTTTTTATCTCCTATTTAGACCAAGCAAGTTACAAATGCCAGGCCAAATTGACAAAATTCGGAAAACCCTCTGTTTTTTTAAAACAAATCACGTTAGCCATAATTTACTTTCACAATTGAATTTGTTTCAAAAATTGAAATCGTGATTGTGCCATCAGATTTGTTCTATCTCTTTTAGTTTTTGCTTTACCGTGCAAGGTCAACGAAAAAGCGCCACCCTGTCCAACCAGTTCTCTGGAAGATACATGTGCAATTTTTACTTATTTGCTACAATTTTACTTTGTTTTATTATTAAAAAAGCTGCATTTTTTAATAGAGGTGTAAAATAACAACATGGTCCATTTTAAATCTACTTTTTCACTTAAGAGGTTTTGTGATCTGGCCAACTTTGGACCCACTTCTTAAATACACTCAGTATAGCTACACAGTTTTGCAAAGATAAAAGAAGTTTAATTTATAATACGTAATAACATAAAGGCCAATTTACAATTGCACAGGCTTTCCAAGAATATGTGGGCAATCTCTTGGATTCATATAGAATACATAAAAAAATGTGTCAAGTTCATATAAAATATTTTCCCAAAGTCCCTCTTTACAGAGATATGCGCCCTTAAAGGTCGCCACTAAAAATAGGTTTTTCTTGAATAACTTTTATAGTAAAATATAATAAAATAATATATAAGTATAATAAAATAATTTTTCAAAATGGTAAATACTAGTTAGGACTCCTTAAAATGATATCCTTGTAACCACCCTGTATAATAAATGATTAAAAATATCATTTTTAAATAGCTTAAACCCTTAGCTTAAAAAAGGTACTTTTGTCCGATATCGATAAAGTAAAGCGATAAGTTTTATATAGGTGAAACTTTTAGACCATTAGCTAAACGCATAAAAGAACACAGATCATACATTAAAAACACAGAATTTCATAAATCAAAAACCTGCCAACACGCATTTGATAACAATCATAGAATAAACTGGGATGCTTCGAGTATTTTAGCAAAGGAAACTTGTTTTAAAAAACGCAAAATCAAAGAAAGTGCGTATATATTATTAAATAAAGATAATTGTGTAGCATCAATTTCAGTTAATTTAAATAACACTTGGTTGCCTTTGCTCGATACTGAAGTATCTTCAGGAAAACTAAAAATCAACTAACTCATTACGTTTTTTTGTCTTACAAATAATAAATACACCAGTTACTTATGTCACTCATGACACATATGTCAAACTATTTTCAGTTTGCGATACAAAAATAATCTAAAATTTTAATCATTTTTAATTTAAATATTAGTTAATATTTTATTTTTATTTTTTAACTTGACAACGGTGGCAGACTTGCCACCGAAACGTCGTTTTTTAATTAGAATTTTTGGGTTTTTTGGGAGGCTTTTCTTTTATTTTGTTTCAGGCGACCGGCCAGTTCATAGGGGTCAATAGGGCTGAACAGGGTCAGCTCGTATTCCCCGGAACCAGGACCGAAGCGGTCACATTCTTTCCAGGCATGTACCCAACAAGAAGACCATCCAATAAGTGTTTTCGAGAAAAACAACATTTTGATTAAATAGGGTTGTATCTAATAATTTTGTTTGTCGGTTCGACATACGCTCGCTCTAATTTTATACATTCTCTAGCTTTAATTATCGAAGATTATGGGACCCTCCACAATGCTGCAACATTATTTTTTAATTCCTTGAAAATAAAAAAAATCCTATTTTATAATTTTTTAGTACCTTCCATTTGCAATAGAATAACCTACTGTTTTAAGATGTCCCCTATTGTTTTTGCCGAAAGTGATTTAAGTTATTGACATCTAACAATTCTTTTTAATCTAATTATTTAAGCTACCCAAAGAGACTTATTTAATTTTTTTATTATACAGGGTACATTTTAACGAGTTATTACTTTTATTTATCATAATAAAAAATAATTATTTCATTATACCAAGTACTTTAAAAGTTATTCAAGAAAAACAGATTTTTAGCGGCGTCTTTTAAGAGCACATATCTCTGTAAAGATATATTATTTTCACGTGTTGTATATGAATCCGAGAGATTGCCCACATATTTTTGGATACCCTGTATAGTGCCAAATACTTTAAGGCCTTTAAAATAAAGATAAAAAACATGCAAAAAAGTATGTTTTTGTAATTCTTGTTTTTTGTTTATTATTATATATTATATAGGTGTTCCTCCTTGTACTTTAAACAACTTCTAAGGCCTCGTCTAACTTAAAACTTGCAAGAAAACCACGTATTTAAAAATATTATTAAACTCACTATTTTTCAGTTCATTGTTACCTAAGACACATATAAAAAAATCATTTAAAATAATTTAATTCGTAATATTTTTGAAAAATCATTGTCTTCTTATGTCATTTCATTAAATACCGTAAAACACGCGTTTAATGTCTACTTACAAGAAAGACACCAGACCTATTAGAGGGAGACCTTGCCATTGCACAAGGTTTTAAAATACGCATTAAAAGATAATTTATGGATTTCCTTTTATAATAAAATTTTAATAGTTTTTATAAAATGTGAAAGGTTTAATTATTATCTATTTAGGTATAATTTGGGTAACTCCCTTTTGAATTATTTTTTTAATAATATTAGAAAGGATTGTTGGAATTTTGATTTCGTAAGGCAAACTTTTAAATATATCAATTGTGGTTTAAAGCTACCAGCTCCCGCACTCTGTAACTCGATACAAAAAGAAATGGGCAGGAAAAAATTCCTTTCTATTTCTTGTCTGTATTATTATTTAAAAATAGTTCGTAAATCTTTGGCAGTAGAAAAATAATAAAAGACTACTGGACCTTTGGGAAACTTTGGGTTCTTTAGTAAAAAAATGCACACTTTTATTTCTTATTATTTCTTAAAATATAAGTTTTTCACTTATGTTTTTATGTTTCATTTATTATGCATATTTATTTATATTTTAATCAGTCCAAGTTTATTCAATTTCTGGATTTTAATAGTTTATCTCCTGCTTAATTAAAATGTAACATTTTTTTTATTTTGTATAAAAATTGAAAAAAAACAACGACGAGATCTGCGTGTTAAAAGGGGAGGGGTTGGCGAGATAATATTATTAATCTATTTGAATAAGAAAAAGGTAAATTAAGGCGGTATTTTAGATTGTATGAAAAAAACTAATAAGCTTACAAGTATAAATATTAAAGTTTAAATAAAATACAATAAACCAACATAATATTAAATATTATTTCTACAAAACACTAAATATAAATTTTGTTTTTTTTTTTTGCGATCACAATTGCAATGGCGTCAATGTCCCTGCACCAACATTGTGTCTTCTTCACATTAACGACCTTCTCTCATCCACGACTAAATCCATTCATAGTTTTGCCCACGAAAGTACCCTTCACTCCAGTTTTCTGGTTTCTAAACCCATAACTAAACCTGATTTGAAAAACAAACGCAGAGCGATGCAGATATCTCTTTCGCAGGATCTTAATTTAATATTGGATTGGGGCACCAAAAATCTCGTCCATTTTAATGCATCCAAAACAAAATCAAGTTGCTTGTCGCAAAAAGAGTCATCAAATACTTATCCTATACTTATGAACGGCCAGGTTTTATAGGGCAAAGACACCTTCACTCTTGTAGGCACATTTGAAAGTAACCTTAACTGGCATAAACAAATTGTATCTATGGCCACGGCAGCTTCAAAAAAGCTTGGATTTGTCTTTTGATCCAAAAAGTATTTCTTTCCTTCTAATTTATACACTTTGTATGTGACCCAAATCCGACCTTCCTTGGAATATTGTTCTCATATCTGGGGCATGGCGTCCCCCACAACCCTAAGCATTCTCGATTCCATTCCAAGAAGAGCTACTCCTCTCATTAATGATCCCTCACTTACAGAAAGACTTCCCTCTCTTGCCCATCGTCGGGCTGTGGGGGATTTATCGCTTTTATAGGTATTTCCATAGATTTTTGTACGACCGGGCGTAAAATACAATTTTACGCTCCCATTTGGGGGCGTAAAATAGCACTTTTACGCCCTAGGGCAAAAAGTATCAAAAACGCCCGCATTTATAAATTTATAAAGCAACAATAAAATTAAATATTGCCCAATTTTTTTTTGTGAAACATTAAAAGTTGGCAACTTTTCTCCTAACTAGAGAGAATGCTTGTATATTAATTTTAGTCGTACAAAAATATTGTTTGCACCTCTGGTGTAAAGCACTTTACGCCCACAGCTGATTGAACTTTTAACCGCAGGCGTAAAAGTTCTTTTTACCGCCCTTGGTACAAAAATAACTATGTTGGCGTGTACCCAAATAACTACTATCGACATTAACATTTTTGGCGGTTTTTATATACGTAAATATAAAAAAATATTCGTACGGCGGTTTTCTTCTTATAATTTATCAAAACCGCCGGCGGCCGTTTAGCCAGTGCCTTTTAAGAAACTTGTAAAAATTGCCTTTTAAGTAAATATTCATAAAGTTTATAGTAAAAAATCTTAAATCACTTTTTGTTTATAGTAAAAAATCTTAAATCACTTTTTTGATTAATGTAAGTAATAACAAAAAGCATATTTGGTACAATTTAAAATATTTTAAAATTTAAACACAGGGGTAATCCCAAATAAAATTTAAATACACATATAGAATAAATTACGTTTTAAAAATTGTTATTTTTTTATTTAAAATAATAGTTTGGCATTTACATTTTATAATATTTGTTTTTGTCAACTCAGGTTCTACCAAAATTAAACTCACGCTTAATTACTGGTTTTAACATATTTCTTAATATTCAAGGAAACCACAAATTTAACTGTCTTATTAAAATAAATTTTTAAAAACATATTAAACGTGACTTCTTTTGGGAAATTGAATGTGTCATCATATTTTTTTCCATGTCTAAAAAAAATAAACAAACATTAATTTTAAAACCCGAGACTAAATTTTCCAAAAACAGTAAGAATTGTAGGTAAACAAGGTTAATTTAGCAGAGCACATTCATATATTTTTTTTTTTTTTGAACCATTAGACCGTAATGTTTTAATAACCACAGAGGTAGTGGTCTTATCAAAATAGATTTTTACTTAAGCAAATTATTAGGTATAGCCAGTGTCGACTGGGGACCATTTGGCCCCCGGGCAAAAATTCAAGGTTAGGTATTTTTAACAACATTTTGATATTTAAGAGGGAAAAATACTCGCAAAAGCATACTTATATAGGATTATTTTTAGGTTGGTACTTTACTTTACCACTGTATAGAATGCAAAAAAATAGGATAATGTTTTGAATAAAATTATGTCCGAAAATGCTTTCTTTCCTAGCTACAGTGTGTTAAAGTTTTAAGAAAAAAATGCATTTTTTACCATAAATTTCCTACCACTCCAGATATTTCCACAAAATTTGGTACAGTTTTTTTTACTATTATAGTTCATTGTTTTTTGTAAAAGTTTTTAAAAAATGGTTACCAGTGGCGTTCGAACAAAATTTGTATTGAATTTTTTGGAGAAAAAAATAGTAACCACTGCTTTTTCTTAAAACAAATATTGATTCTGAAATCCTTATTTATTTTGGGCATTATTTGGTTTTTCTTTTTTTTTCGTAGAAAGAACGGTTTTTGTTCATCTTTAAAATATAAGCCATTTTATTGATGCATGGCAAAATCGCTAAAATTTAATATAGCGTTCTGTGTGTAAAATTGGTTTTTGTTTATTTTGTATTAAAGTAAGGTCAAATACTTACATTACTACAACTTTAATGTGAAAATCAAGAATGTAAAATGTTAAACAAGTTATTGCTCGATGCTCTTAGGAAGCTATTACACAGTGGCGGCGCGTGCCTTGCAAAAGTGGAGGGACCCAAAAGAATAAGAAAAATGAAAGCGAACCAAACCCACCAAAGTACATAAATAATTTACTGACAGATTTAGTATGTATTAAAAACACAAAAATAAGCAAATTAACCCTTATTTTATATTATTAAAATATTAACAAACAAAAACAAAACATAGGGATATATACACATACACTGTGTCCCAGGATAGGCGTTACAAGAGAACAAATGGACCAAAAGTTTTTAATTTTTAAACGTCATTTTGGGAAAACTGGTCGCATGGTCCAAAACTAATAAATACAAAATTTTACTACGATTAGTAATATACAGGGCGAGTTATAACTACAAATATAAAAAATGCATGCATGTTTTAACAGTTTTTAAAATATTTTCATATTTTTAGTTTTAACTCGCCCTGTATATTTTTTCCATTTGAAAATGCTATTATATGTATATTTTCATCTGTTTACCACATAGTTTTATTATTAGCTGGATACCAAAATAAATTATTCTTATTCCTAATAATATTTTGCCCTGGTAATACAATATTAGTTAATGTCCAACAAAGTGGCGGGGCCCGGGCCCCTCCTTGCCCCCTTGCCCCCCGACGCGCCGCCGCTGCTATTACACCATCAAAAACCAAACATAGAACCTTATCAGAATTTAGCGATTTTGACGTATATCAAAATGGTTTTTATTTTGTTAAACGAAAACCGTTCGTCGTACTAAAAATATCAGAACACCAAATTAACCCTTAAGTTTATAATTATTTTTAAAATAATATTGATTTGAACAAAACGCAGTGGCGTACTTTTTTTTCTTCAAAAAATTTAATAAAAATCTTTTAACGAACGCAACTGGTATTTTGTTTTAACTTCTACAGAAAAAAATGTCATGTAATGGTCAAAATAAGTATACTAAATTTCGTGAAAATATCTGGAGTGGTAGAAAAGTTATGATAAAATCGGTATTTTTTTTCTTAAAACTTTAACACCCTGTATCTCGGAAGAAAGTATTTTTGAAAATTTTTAAATTTAAAAAATGTGTCTATTTTCATGAATTTTCTACAGGGGTAAGAGGAAAATACCAACTTAAAAATAACCCTGTATACAGTGACCGCCAAAAAATTGAACTATATGGATAACTTTTTTTAATTTTTGAGATCTTCAATGTTTTATTCTTATTACAAATATGTGTATACAGCAAAACTCATAAAACAGTAAACAAAGTTTAGATAAATCATAGCCTATACGACGTACGGGCATATTTACAAATATAACATAGAAGATACATATAGATACTTTTACGGCTTCTGCTTCGACGAATTATCCAGTATAGTCCCTTCTCTTGCAGCTCCCAACAGAGAAACTCGTGGTGCCGCGCGTATGCATCCCTATACGGTTCAATTAGACAGGCCCCGAACTTCCCATTTCGTTCGTTCTTTTATCCCTAGAGTTTCTAGACTGTGAAACCTACTGCCAACGGAGGTCTTTTCCTTCCCCCCAAATCTTCAAGTTTTTAGGTCCCGTGTTAACAAACTTCCTCTTACCCTGCTTAAGACACACACGGTACGTTTTGAACTATTGAGAAAAATATTTAAAAAAAACTATTTATAATTAAAACTTCTGTTATATTTTAAAAGCAGACCTTTCTATTAAACAAATAAAAAAACTTACTTTTCGTGCCACATACCAACCCATCGCGTATAGAGATTAGATCGAACTTAATTAACCGTTGTTAATAAAATGGAACACCAGCAATCGTTTTAAAAAAATGTGCTCCTGAGCATGCACCTATTTTAACTAGGCTCTTTCGAATATCTTATGACACGGGTATTTTTCCAGCCTATTCTTAAGAAAGGATCTAAATCTTTTTCATCCAACTATTGACCAATTTCACTCTTCTCAATGCTTTGTAAAGTAATGGAGAAATCCATTAACTCCCAAATTCTTAGGTATTTAGAAAAACATAAAATTTTACATGACAGGTAATACGAATTTCGTCACAAGAGATCTACAGCAGATCTTCTTTCCTTCGTTTCACACAACTGGAACAAGTCTCTTGAGTTTCTAGGTGAGTTACGGCTTCTGCTCCGACGAATTATCCAGTATAGTCCCTCCTCTTGCAGCTCCCAACGGAGAAACTCGTGGTACCGCACGTATGCATCCCTATACGGTCCAATTGGACAGGCCTCGAACTTCCCATTTCGTTCGTTCTTTTGTCCCTAGAGTTTCTAGAATGTGGATCCTGCTGCCCACGGATGTCTTTCCTTTTCCCCCAAATCGTCAGTTTTAAAGTCCCGTGTTAACAAACGTCCTCTTACCTTGCTTAAGACACCCACGGTACGTTAGTATTTAGGCTTTTAGCCTTCGTGGATTGTCCAAAGATTAAAAAAAAAGATTTAAAAAATGCAAAAGCTTTGTTATTCTTAACACATTTAAGTACATTTGGATTACTTACGTAAATTTTAACTTTTTTGGTTTAATAAGGATAAGATATAAAAGCCACTTTTAATTATTGTTCTAAGTCTTTTTGTCTTATAAAAACGTTTTCACTTTTTAAAAATATTAATTTATTTTTATGGTTTTCTATTACAATGTTCAAAAATAAAACTTTATTGGGATTTTTGTAATTAAAAAAGTTTATAGAAGTTTAAGAAATTATATTGGCAATTATCTAAACACAAACATTTGTGAAAAAACTGCATTTTCTATGAGAGGAAATGCATTTTTCAAAATGAATTTCAGTCTTATTGAATAAAGACAGCAAAAATTTACGTTTGTTAATTAAAGTGACCTAAATGTACTTAAATGCTTTAAGAATAACAAAACTTTGCATTTTTAAAAATTTACGGACAATAAGCATTATTTACGACAATTAATTTAGTTGGATTTAATCTTTATACGGGGTAAGTTAAAAAAACGTGTTTTTTAAAAGAAGTTTTTGTTTTTAAAGTATGAAAGAACTTTTAATTCTAGACACGTTTTCCAAATACTATTTTTCTTCAGGTTTGAAAATAAATGTATTTTTTCCCATGTCATTTTCATTAATTTGTACCTACCTCGTATACGCCATCATTTATTTAAATTTTGATCAGTGTTTTGTGAGTTTCGTTGTATGCCTCAGTAATATAAGTTTTATTTACTAGAGAAATATTGCACAGTAAAATAAGGCCAGGCACTAATAATACCGGCCATATTTTGACCTCTGAGCTTGCGCTGATGCATGGTGGTATAAGGAATCTCTTAATAGGGATAGTGGATGGCTTTATTTATGTCGGTTTTAGGTCGTGCCTTATTTTGGTCTTATTTTAGCTTCGGATCTGTTCGTGTAAACCGAACGGCTGCCGAGCACAAAATCGAAAAGTTTTTAGAAGTAAAAATACTTAAAAACCTTGCTTTTTCAAATGTATTTCTTTAATTGTGCTAAACAAAACCCTACAACACAAAACAATAAAGAAAAACAACCAAAAATTTTTCTCCCTTTTTTAGGTTAATGGTACTGTCAACATGATTTGCAATAACTCTTAATTATGGATATAAGCACCATTTAAATAAGGCCGGTATTAATAATTCCCGAGCTTAATAAGGCAACTTGCAATAATTCTCTATTAATTTAGTGGTTGATATAAGCCACAACAAAATTTGCAGAGTCTAAAAGACTTCATATCACCAGTTAAGGATTAAAAGGAAATGATACATAGTTAAAGTAAAGGCTTAAAAAATATTTATAGAACATAGCACATATGGACATAAAAAAGCATCAAAGAAACCAAATAAAATTTTATGTTGTTTGAGGTCAGACCATTATTAAACTCGTTTTACACAAAATCCCTAACGATGCTTGGTCTGTCCGACGACGTCAGAAAATAATTAGCCGTAGAAAAAGTTTTTATTACATTGGGATTCCCTGCAAAAGAAAAAGAAAACTTGTTGGAGTTATTGACTTCTCTGCCTTATTTTCCATCCTTCGTAATTTATGTAGATAATTTCATATTCTCGATTGCTAATCTAAAACCTACGAAGAGATTGAGATTGCAGATTTAAGCTTATAAGCTTTTTTTTATAACAGTAGGCATATTATTTTGATGGTACAGTTTTGAAATAAGGGACTATATTGGTTTAAATACACGAGAGTAGCTTTCCAGTGACGCATATAGAGCGCTTCCTGAAAAGCTCAGGAGCATTTCGTTCTACTTTTGGCGGTCCAGTGACGGAAAGTGTTAAACACCTTAACTACTCCGTTTTTCATTTCCCTTACCCCTCATGCACCAACCCCTCTTTTGGTGTTCGTGCTCCAAACGTGTTTTTATGGTTAAGGATGGATTTATTAAAATTATTTGTTTAAAATGGAATTAGATATTTAAAAAAAATATATTATTATAAAGCCAAGACAAAAAGTCTTTAAAGTATCTCTCTTTCCTTGTCTAGGGATGCGTTCGAGTGACTTACTTTGTATAGCAGATCAAGAGCTTCAAGCCCTGGAGCGTGACGCACTAAAATTTTCATCACTGGAAAGGTACTCCTATGTCAAGTAGCAAGAATACGGCAGCAACTCAAAGTATAGATAGTTTTTTTTCATAAATTTTTAAACCTTTAAGGGTTTGTGTACAATTAGAATTTTTTTAAAAATCGATTTTTTTTTTTTTTTTTCTTATTGTCCGGTAAATATTTTCGAAGTTACCCGCAAATTTAAAAGGAATTTTAGAGTGCTTATATGTGTTTTTCAAATTTTAAACGCGTTTTTCTATATCTTTTAGTAATTAATCGAAGATTTTCTCCCACCGACAAATATTTTTGTTTTTATAAACAATTTAAGGTGGAAATTTTTGTAAAAAATCGATTTTTTTGAGAAACAACCGTATTGCCAAAAAAATAATTGCCTATTTCTTCGATTAATTACTGAATTAAACATTACTTTAACGAAATCTGTTTGGTCTTTTAATTTTTGAGGATCTAGTTCAGAGATATAGTGGTCACTGCAAAACACCTTTTTGAGAGGAGCTCCCGGAAATCAGCTGTAGCTCCTTTTCAAAAAATATTTTTACTAATACCAAGTTTTTGAATACAGTTAAAAAATACCTTAATATGTGTACAAATTTTAAGATCAATAAATTTAATTTTTCATAAAAAATTCTGAGTAATTCGTTTTTATTATCGTCCTTTTAACTGTATATAACCCCTTAAAACATTGTACAATGTTTTTTGCTATACCTATTTTATTAGCTAGTTTCTAATTATTGTCGTTGTCTTAAAAAAAAACATTAAAACATTAAACAAAATTTATCTTTGGGACTGGAACTTATGTGTTAAATATAAGATTTTTGCAAAATATCCTTGGATGTCCGTATTTCAGTTTTGTTTTTTTTTTAATACGTTTTGGTCGGCATTTTTTAAACTTTCGTATGCAAGTAAATTTGTTATAAGCATAAAAAGCACTATTTTTTATAATTAATATATATGTATAATTTTTACTTTCAGTTATGGTAATAATTTGTGGGCATAAACACTTATTCCTAATAAAAATTTTGCAGCTCTGGACTTTTTTAAAATTTTTTGACCTATAATTATATTATTTCCATAAAGTGTTAAACATCACTTCGGAGGGAATAAAAAGTTTTTTTTTAATGTACTGAAAAACAAAATGGCCACCATATTAAAAACAAAAGTTGATGATGGTATCTGAAAACCAAAGCGTTGAGATTAAAATCTGAATGTATGGATGCATGCTCCTAAAAAATTGTCCCAGTATTGTTTTAACAAATTTTAAAAATAAAAAAATAAAAAAAATACAGCACTTTTTCCAAAATGCACAATTTTAATTATTTCAAAATATCTCCAAAACCAAACTAGATTCAGCCGTCATTAAAACGTAAATAAATTTGCAGTTAAACGGCCTACAACTTCGCCCATTTATCTACCTTTCTATCCCTTATGGTTTTCAATATCCCATTATATCTCATACCAATTTTGGACACACTATATACAGTGTGTCTACGTAAGTTGGCGTCGTATGGATTTTTTTTATTATTAATTTTACAAAAAAAGGTATTTCTTATAAAAAGTTCTGCAGGATCCATAACCTAAAGTATAACTATTAGATATCATTGTGTCAGTAATCTACGAAGTTTGGCCAAAAATGTGATTTTTGCTCAAGAATAAAGTACTTGTATTTTTGCTTACGTTGCAAATTGTTATAAGGAAGAGATATTTGTAATTAAAAATTACTCGAAAATATGTTCTATACTGGTTAGGCGGATTCATTTATTCGATGGTGATTCGTTGGGTATACGCCTCAATCTAGAAAAAAGTGGGACCTCTTCGGTCTTGGTCCCGGGGTATAGCGAGCTGACCCTGTTCAGCCCTATTGACCCCTATAAACTGGCCGGCCGCTTGAAACCAAATAGAGAAAAAAAAGGAAACTTGTTTTAAAAAACGCAAAATAAAAGAGAGTGCGTATATAATATTTAATAACGGGATACTGTTTTTAAATTATTGCATTGTCATCGATCCTTGATACGTGTGCAAAGTTTCAAAGAAATTGAATCGGTGGAAGTTGGTAAAAATTAGGCTCAAAGATTCCGTTACATAGATAGATAGATAGATAGATAGATAGTTACAACCCAAGCTAATAAAAGCGTGTTAAAAAAGATATCTGTGTAGCATCAATATCAGTTACGTCTGTCGCTCATGACACTTATGTTAAGGCTAAGGTTTTGTGGATGCCGGGGTTTTAGATGTTCTTTTTTCCCTGTTCTGTCAACGTTGTCCAAGCATTAAAGCATGCAGTTTTTGTATTTAACAGCAACTTTTAGACAACGCTTTAGTTTCACCACGGACGTTTTTTTAATAACTACTATTTAAAATATGTTAATTTATTAATTTTACAGGGTGGGCCAAATTAAACTTGCACATTTTTATCTAATAATAACTTTTTAATAGTTTTCCACTCCCGTTTAAATCTATTTGACCAAAATTGGCAAACCTACAAAAAACATATCTACCTATTAGCCACTTAAAAATTAAAGAGATGTGCGGAACAGATAAAAAGGCATTATAACTTTAAAAGTGTGCAAGTTTAATTTGGCCCACACTGTATAGTTTGTTAAATTATTAATTATATAATCAGCTTTTGTGCATACTATGTCAATCAGATATTTTTTAACGTAACATAAATATAATAGACATGTGTTAAATATAATGCAAGTAACATTAATTAATCAAACAGGTAGGTAGCCGATTTTTGAATTCCTTCAGGCGATATTTTACCTTCACTCCTGCGGGACAGTTTAAGGTCACGGTTAAAATTATAGTTTTTGTAACATAATTAACAAGTATACATGACAACAGGTAAAGAATCTTTGTTTCTTACGTAGGCACATTAAAACACGCATAGTTTTTTTCTATTTGTTTAATGACAGTATACAGGGTGTGCGGTGTGGTGTGCCCAATCTCACAGATTAACATACTGTGTTAGTAAAAGTACCGCAACTCTGAAATATCTTTAAAACCTCTAAGGTCAATGCACACTAGGCGCTCAGGTCTTGGTACGCTCACGTTTCAATCAAATATCTTAAATCTATTTAAATGTCATTCAAGGTTATCCATTATCCAATTAAAAAGCTTATCAAATATTTGACCGTCCCGTGACCGTACCGAGACCTGAGCGCCTAGTGTGCATTGACTTTAACAGTCGCACCTGGGGCACATTTGTTTACCCGAAGAACCTGGGGCAGTTGGTTCAGCGACTGGATGTGTGGTATCAGCGTTTAACCACAAAATTTTGGTAAAGTAGTTAAAACCTTTTAATAAGAATAAATTAAAATCCATGTTTAATGCTGGAACATGGTTATTTTGCAATAATTTTGTTTCATAGACGTTTTTCATATTTAAGTTTATTTTTTTAGTGGTTATATATATATATATATATATAAATATATATATATATATATATATATTGGTTCGTGGAGTTTCACACTTGGCATCAGATGATTGACGTCAGTCAGTGGATTTACTCGTATATATATATATATATATATATATATATATATATTTTTTTCACCCTTTCGGGGTCATCCCACCCAGCCACCCAGGTCCGACGACCGCCCCCTAGGTGGTGCACTGCAGCCTGAAGGCTTATTGTACCTTGACTCCTACTCCTTCTCATTCACACACCATTCATTCCATTACTTGGATGGTTGTTGCTCGGTCCGCATCCCCGAGCAGAACATCGTGTGCCGTATATATATATATATATATATATATATATATATATATATATATATATATATATATATATATATATATATATATATATATATATATATATATATATATATATATATATATATATATATATATATATATATATATATATATATATATATATATATATATATATATATATATATATATATATATATATATATATATATATATATACCGGGTGCCCACGAGATAACTTTCCGGTCGCCATTTTTTTATTTCTTCATTGATACTGGCAAAATGTGGTAGGGTTGTTAGACTAACGAAAAGTCATTTTAAGGTGTATATGAGAGGTTTTTACGACTTCCGGTTTTACCGAAAATTACTTGAACTTTTGGCTTTTTAATGGGATACCCTATATATTTTTTGTTTTTTGAATTCTTCAGATCATTTTCAGTCGAAATACAATATTTTTAACACAAATTTTGGTCAAAATTTATTTTTAAACTAAATTTTTATTTTACATCTAGATCATTTAAAAATCACTTCTTATCCTGTACTTACTTTCAGAAAAATAGGAAATCGTTTTTATGTTTTTAAACTCTTTTACCAAAGGGCCCTAAACTTCTCTTTTCCAGTAAATTAAAATAAACAATAAAGTAGTAGTCTGCATGAAGCCTTGATCTTACCCCACTTGATAATTATAAAAAATTGTTTTTTAAAATCTGTCCACTTAGCACAATTAAACGTACTTATAATTATTAAATTATTGTTGACAGGTAACGGAAACAATTATTAGAATTATTTGTTTATATTTTTTAATGACTTCTTAAAACTATTTTTATGTCACTTACATTTTTAATACCCAAATAAAGGTTGACATAGTAGGTATTTCAAGGTAACTTCTAAGGAATAAAAATTCCCCGATTCTTTTCCTATGTTATTTTAATAAAATATGCGAGTAGGCGTTAAAATTTATTTTTCCTACGACCACTTGTGAAAATAGCAAATAGCACACTGATTTCATGCATAGAAAATGCGTTATATCACACTAGTGTTGCAAAGTACTTTACAGCACTAGTGTTGCAAAGTACTTTACAACACTGGTGTGATACATATTATGATGTCATTCTAAAAACTGCTATTGGTTTTGCAAGTGACATATTTATTGTAGTGACAGTAAAAAAAAACTTTTTAGTTACCTTAAACGGTAGAACCCAAATTAGCGAAAATCATCTTATTTTATATTTATTAAAATTTACGAAAAAATAAAAACATAAACAAAATTAGACATAACCACAAAAACTTTCACTGACTGGCACAGTGTTGTGTATTTACAATTTTTATATTAATTATATTTTGTATTATAACGTATAGTTGGTTGCCTAAGCATGATTGTCATAAATTAATAAATCTAGTGACTCAGGCATTCGACTATTGGCGCGGTGATTAGCCGTGGTGGTACAGTTCTGTTAAGATGGCTAAATTGTACTTTTGTGTATTTTTGAATAGTTTACTTTTATGAAATATAGTTCTTAAAAGTGCATTAATGGCTTTTTATTGTTAGCACAACAATAATACATATTTTTCTTAAAAATATGAGCAAAAACTGTTATTTTTACTTAGTTTTACATGTGATGTTCAGTTTCATTAACTCGTTTTACCAATTTTACCCCACCCAGCACCCCTTTTCACTCCCCGATCCCGTAAGTTTATTTACTGATATTTTTAAAAAACGGAATATTTTGGATATGCACCACTTACGTTTTATTTAGAAGAGTGTCTAAAATATGTAAGAATCGATAATTTTTAAAAAACCCTTATAATAGCAGAAAACCGTATTAAACTATTAGCGTTATTACCTAACAAAACCATACAATTTTTATTAAGTGAGGGCCTTTTAAATTCCAAAATGATAAAAGTTATATAATGCTTCTAGGTAGGTGATTTTCGATGTAAAAATATTGTCAAAACAGTATAATATAGCAGTGAGGAAAAGTATATATCACACTAGTGTTGCAAAGTAAATATCACCCTAGTGTGGCAAAGTTCTCAATTGTTTTTTATTTTTTCTGAACAGACAAACTTTAATTTATTTATTTTTTGGTGAATAATTTGTGGTCGTAGGAAAAATAGTGTACAGTACTCGTGTGAAAATGACTTTCTTACACTCGTGGGTTTGTCGCACTCGGCTAACGCCTCGTGCTACAATATTCCCACTCGTGTGAAATTAGTCATTTTCCACACTTGTAATGTAATATACTATATTTTTTAATCTATTGATAGGTTGCGATAAACTTATACATAGATTGTAAAAAGTAAAGCTCTCCGCACATGGATCGGTAACACAGCGAGGACGACGCGATTTTTAGAGGCCTCGACAGCACGTAAGTATATTAGCGTGTTCGATCTCAGCAGTCCACTTTCTTTAATAAACAAATTCAATTTAAAACCGTTTTGTATTTTAATTCTGTTTACAGTGTGTAATTGTGTTAGATTTATGCAGGAGGTTAAAAACGTCCTGTACTTTATATTTATACTTTAAAAGAATATTTGCAAAAAGTTTACACAAAAAGAGCTTAAATATTTAAAACAACATAAACATTTTAAGTCAACCTGTTAGGTAAGATTTTTTTTGTCTGTAGAATTCAGGCTTTTTCGTACTTGTCTTAAGAGGGCTCTATTATGGCACTTTATGGCCCTGTGGAATAATCCAAAATGGTAGTTTTTGCCCTGTTTTAATATTTCAACCAAAACACAAAAAAAATTAATTACCCTGTTTAATAATATTAAATAAATATAACAAGTCAACCAACAATATGTAATCTTGGAGATTTTAACACATGTCAAATTTTTTATTCATTTCCATATGAACAAGCAATTGCACAAAGGAATTTTAATACAAACAAACATTTTTAAGGAAAAGGCGTCATAGTTTCTTTTTTAATTAAATAAAAATCCGACAAAAATATTTATTTAAAATGAGCAGTTCCGATGAGAAGATACCAGATTCTATCCTGGATGCAACAAATACCGTAAGTTTGAATTTATTACCAGCAAAATCTCGTGAGAAATATGAGTATCAATATAGTCATTTCGAAAACTGGTGCTCCAGCGAGGGGACAAAAAGTATTACAGAAAAGTGTTCTTGGCCTATTTTGCGGATTTGCAAGAAACATATAAACCTAATACTTTATGGAGTAAGTACTCTAGGTTAAAATGTGTCCTCAAAGTGAAAAGGAACCCTGATTTAAGTTCATATTTCAAAATAACATCAGTATTTAAACACCAAAACATGGGATACCGGCCAAAAAAATAAAAAATGTTCAGCAAAGAAGAAGTTTTAAGATTCATGAAAGGAGCACATGATAATATTTACCTTCTAATAAAACTTGCTACAATTATTGGATTAGCCGGTGCTTGGAGGAGAGATGAACTTACAAAAATAATAATTGATGACATACAGGATAATAAAAATTTGATAGTGGTGAAAATTCCTGACAGTAAAAATAACACTTCTAGAATCTTTGTAGTGTCCGATGAAACAAATAACGGACTTTATCTGCAATTGCACCGTAAATATGCAAATTTGCGAAAACCACATACCCCACACAGACGTTTCTTTGTCCAGTATAGACAAGGAGCATGCATGTACGCAATGTGTGGGAATAAATTCAATAAGTGAAATGCCTTCAGAAATTGCTGCATACCTAAAATTAAAAATCCAGAAGAGTACACTGGACATAGTGTCTGTCGATCCTCTGCGACTATGTTAGCGGATTCTGGAGAAGGAGTCACCAATGTCCAGCGACTTGGGGGCTGGAAATCAACGGCTGTAGCTGAGAGCTACATTGATGAATCCACAAATCAGAAAAAGGATATGTCAAATAAAATATTGATCATGAACAACTCCCCTTCTAAGCTTAGTCAACCTTCATTAAGCCGTACAATAAGCGCTTTCATAAGCCACCCGCTAAATGAAATTACAGGTTCTGCAATTAATTTACAATATGCTAATAACTGTTCTTTTGTTGTAATTGTTATCAACAAATGATTCCCATATTTAAATATATTTTTTATCTTTGTTCACGAAGGCTGAAAGCCTAAATACTAACGTACCGTGGGTGTCTTAAGCAAGGTAAGAGGAAGTTTGTTAACACGTGACTTAAAAACTTGAAGATTTGGGGGAGAAGGAAAGAAACTCTAGGGATAAAAGAACGAACGAAATGGGAAGTTCGAGGCCTGTCCAATTGGACCGTATAGGGATCTCTCTCTCCCACAGCTCGACAATGGGCAAGAGAAGGAAGTCTTTGAGTAAGTAAAGGATCATTAATAAGACGAACAGCTCTTCTTTGAATGGAATCGAGAATGCTAAGGGTTGTAGGGGATGCCATTCCCCAGACATGAGAACAATATTCCAAAGAAGGTCGAATTTGGGACACATACAAAGTGTACAAATTGGAGGCAGAAAATACCTTTTGGCTCCGGAAAAGAAATCCAAGCTTTTTGAAGCCGCGGTGGCTATAGATACAATGTGTTTGTGTCAGTTAAGGTTATTCTCAAATGTGACGCCCACAAGGTTGAATGTGCCCCGACTTTGCAAAACCTGGCCACTCATAAGCAAAGGGTGAGTGTTTGATGATTTTTTCGCGACAAGGAACATGCTTGTGTTTTGGATGCATTAAATTAAACGAAATTTTGGCACCCCAAACCAATATCAAATTGAGATAATGTAAAAAGATATCTCCATGGCCCTGCGTTTGCTTTCCAAGTCGGGTTGAGAGATTGGCCTGAAAACCTGAAAAGTGAAGTGAATGGTACCATCGTCAGCATAACTATGAATGGGATTGGTTGTGGAAGAAAGAAGGTCGTTGCTGTGAAGAAGAAACAAAGTTGGTACTAGTACTGAACCCTGAGGCACTCCAGCAATAATTTCGTAAAAGCTTAAAGAGTGGCCATCAACAATGACTGATGTACGTCGATTAGAAAGATAACTGGAGAGCCAAGAGCAGAGTTTAGTTGGAAGACCGTAGGAGGAAAGTTTATTGAGAAGTGCGTCATGCCAGACCTGGTCGAAAGCTTTAGATATATCAAGAGCAATGATCTGGGACTCACCTAGAAACTCAAGAGACTTGTTCCAGTTGTGTGAAACGAAGGAAAGAAGATCTGCTGTAGATCTCTTGTGACGAAATCCGTATTGCCTGTCATGTAAAATTTTATGTTTTTTAAATACCTAAGAATTTGTGTGTTAATGAATTTCTCCATTACTTTACAAAGCATTGAGAGGAGTGAAATGGGTCTATAGTTGGATGGAAGAGATTTAGATCCTTTCTTGGGAATAGACTGGATACGTGCAGCTCTTCAGCTGTCTGAAAAAATACCCGTGTCATAAGATATTCGAAAGAGCCTAGTTAAAATAGGTGCAAGTTCGGGAGCAAATTTTTTAAAACAATTGCTGGTATTCCATCTAACCCAGACGATTTCTTGGTGTTAAAAGAAAAAAGGATACGCCTAATGTGTTTTACCTTGAAAATAATATTGGGTATTTTGTGAGGAACTGGGGGAATAGTTGGAATTAGATGATGGACAGGTGGATGAAGGGTTGAATTGGCAGCAAATTGTTTAGCAAATAGTTCGGCCTTTCCTTTAGATGTAGAAATAATTTCATCTTTCAAAGTTAATGGTGGAAAAGAACTGGTACAGAAATTTCTACTGATGTTTTTGGCAAAGGACCAGAAGGATTTGCTGCCATTTGAGTAAGAAAGTACTTTATTTTTTATACGGTTATCAAAGGAGTTTTTGGCTTCTCAGATTATTTGGTGGTAGTGGTTTTTGCTTCATGTTGTAGTAGTTCTTACAGATTAAACATAATTTAAAAAATAATCATTTTAATATTGGTATTATCTGACGCTCGTAGGAAAAATTTTGTTCCTAACGCTTGCGCAAAGTGACTTTTCCGCTGCGACTGCCGTTGCCCGAACGACGCGAAGGAAAAGTATCACTTTGCGCACTTGTTAGGAAAATAACTATTAATTGAACAGAGTTTTAAAATAATAATATAAGTTATTAAGCTTAAATTTTTAAATGTGTTAGTGATTCGCGCTTAGTAAATACCTACATATGTTAAACTATAAATGCGTGTCTTACTCGCTTGAAATAGCTTTAAAAAAATATGTTCTTTATTTTTGGGTTTTGTTAGCAAATCTTTAACCACGATTGACAAAATATTTATTGTCAAATTACCTAATATAAATTTAATACAAAAGTATCTAAAAGTTTATTGGTTATAGGTATTTTAACGAAATATTCCAGTATACCTGAAGGGGACTTAAGAACAAATTATCTGAGATAATGTGTTTTTAATTGTAGGAGTATAAAAATAGTATGTAACATTAATATGTTTTTTTAAAACGTGTTTAAAATCACTAAATAATTGCAAAAAAAAGCAATGTTATTTAAATAAAATATAAATGATTTTTTTTTTAATAATTTATGTTAAAATACAGACAAAGCACTATGTTTTTGGGGACTAATAAAGTTAATAGATATGTGTAAAATTTGCATTGATTTACTGTATACAGACTTATTTTCGGCAATAAAAGTTTTTCAACATCTTACAAAAAAAAACTATCCACATGGAATATATTTAATTTTTCATAGTTTTGGAAATATGACCATCGTTAAATAGTAAAATTGCATTTATTAAATAAAACACCCTGTATCGTATTACGTAATTTAAAAACTTATAAAAGTAATCTCCATTTTATCCATGACACTAAGCTTAGTGCTAATACCGTAGAACCGTGAATGTGATGACCTTTTTTATGTCTTCAAAAATTTTTGTCACATGGCACCCATATGAAATCTAAAAACCAGCCGCGGCTGTTCGTTCCTAAAAAAATTGTTAAACAAGTATACAATTTATTAATACCAAAATCGTAACTGCAAAGTATTTACTTTTTTGTATCTGTACCTACAGGGTGTTGCAAATTTGATTTATTAGCATTTCTATCTCTGTAATTATAAGAGCTGAAAAGTTGGTTAAATTAAGGAAAAGTTGTGCATTCTAATGCTGAGTTATTAATTGGGCAAAGAGATATTTAAATAATTTCGGTTACTTCCGAAGATATCCGGAAATTCAATTATGCATTTAATTTTTTTAAGGCCTTGTTATTGTATAATTTTAAAAACCAATAGTACTTTTTAAGGCACTTTTTATGATCTTTAAGGAAATATTTTTATTTTTTGATACGACGTTATATTTTTTAGCTAGTATCTTCTAGGTTCGTATTTAAAAAATGAAGCTGATGATGGTAGCGAAGGGACGAAACGTAATATCGAAAAAAATAAAAATATTTTCTTGAAGAGTATAAAAAAGTGCCTTAAGAAAGTCCTATTGGTTTTTAAATTAATCACTAACAAGCCCTATTGGTTTTTAAAAATAATTACTAATAGGGCCTTAAAAATAAAATTAATAATTAAATTTTTGTTTTTTTCTGGATATTTCCGAAAGTAACAAGTTTTTTTTTAAATTTCTCTTTGCCCAATTATTCGCAAAACTTTGCCTGAATTTACCCAAGTCTCTATCTCTTATAATTACCGAGATAGCAATGCTATTATTTGTAACACCCTGTATGGCAACAGCATTTAAAATTTGCAACCGTCTAAATATCCTACTGTAAAAGTATTAATATAATATTTTATCCACGTTATGCTGTAAGAATGAAATATCGGATCATATTTGAAATCCCCGTAATTACAAAAACTTACAGCAAAAACTTATAATACCTCCTTTATTATCTGTCAGACGCGTTTTTTATTTACCGAGATGTGCATTTTGATATTTGAAGTTCGTCTGTATTCTACAATGGAAAAAAAAACGAAAAAAGAAAATTGCGTTTTCTAAAATATCAAGAGCTCAAAATATAAAAGTGTATTATAGGTTTTTCGAAAGGAAAAATAATTATTCGGTATCCAATTTGAACTTTTGAAACAGGGGCCCGATTTTCGAGATTAAGAGAATAGTCTACCCGGTGGCGCAGTGCACAGAGCATTGATTGTAGATGCCAGAAGTCGCTGGTTCGGTTCCTAGCTTATAAGACATCTTTAGGCAGGAGTTATTAAAATTACGTCCGTGGTGGCACTACCGCGCTGTCAAAAAGGTGCTGTGAAATGCAAAAGATGCATGTTTCAGTACATGGACAACGTTGACAGAAGATGGGAAAATACCTGGAAAAAGGTCTTCACCTTTAAAAAGTAGGAAAACAGCTTAAAACTTAAGAAAAGGTCCTAACTTTTTATATACATATCATCTCCCCCAGGGGGTGGGGGCAAACACCAAAAAAGAGCAAAAATGCTTTATTTACACCACAGCTTCCGGCAAAGAAATCTATTCACACCACTCCTGGGGACGGGGGTGGGGAGATTGCCTCCCCCTCTGGACGGCTCTGGTCAAACATCCAATAACACGTCCTTAGGCATAAGCCTTCGTGGGCTGTTTCAAAGTAAAAAAAATTAAAATTAATTTCTAAGAGGAAAATGTGGTTCAAAAATTAAGGGCAAATTCTTCATCAGAAAATATAAAGAAAAATTCATATAAAGAAAAGGTCATATAAACATGGGTCCGGAAATGTATTGTTTCCCAGATACAGGGTGTTAAACTTTTTCTATAACTAACTGAATGACATTCAATAAGTCCAGTGGCGTCTTCGAGCGGCAAGGAATGTTTCTAACACAAAACGTACGTCACTGACTGTGTAAATGTGTGTAAAATTTTTGTGCTTTTTAAAATAAAAATACAGCTTTGATATCTTTTAACTTTTTTTCCTATCTTGCTTAGTTTAATTGCATATTTTTAGACCATAAAAGAAGCATTAAGGGAACTTCTAAAAATTAAGTTTTATATATTTTTTGCCAGTTATGTAACAACAGCAATAAATACTTATTTAAAAAAGGTTAATATGCAGTATACAAGATTTGTGACTTGCTATTTATTTTTTCATACCACTTAAAAAAAATGTTAAAACCAATACCTAAACTTCTTATACATTTAATAAATTAATTTTAATGAGAAACTTAAACTTTCGTGACTACAAAGGCGAAAAATGGCCGATCTTTACCCACCTTCTTTGTAACCGCTTGAGAGAACTACTTAATCAAAAAAAAAAAAAAAATGTACCATACAATTTTTTTTGTTCTTTCTTCTATATCTTTGTACTTTTTATAAAACTTACTACTGCTAATACAGTTTAGGACGTTTTTTTCTGAAATAAGCTAGTTTTTTATTTATTTTACTCTGTATTTACACATATTTAATTTTTTATAATGCTTAAACATTATTTGTTTGCTTTTAAAATTTAAAATAAGATTCTGGTTCTTTTTAATAATAGCAATACATTTGTTTCTAATAATTCCAGTAGTACATTTTATTCTTCTTTAACATACGTTTTTCAATCTAGATCAAGTAATCTCTTCTGCCTGTTTGTGAAACACTATTAAAAATTAGAATTAGCGACTTGGCAACGTTGCAATTGCAAATTTATTGCATAATTACATTTCGTAATCAAGTTTTGCTTGCTGTTTTTGCGTAAGTATTCTATGTAATTTTTAATGATTTATTTAAAGAATGTTATTAAAAATACAAAAAACAGTTAGTCTACAAGCTGTGTTAAGTGCTTAAGTGGTTGCCATAATGTATTTCGTTAAAAATTCTGCAATGAAGCAAAACGTGCGTAGTCAGAACTTACGCTTTAAGGATTTATATAAAGTTTCTCGAAACCAACGACTCGGAACCCTGACTAGTGACTGTTATCCTGCTTTGTGTTATTTAGATTGTTTGATTGATGTCTTTGATTTTTTTTTTAATTAATTGCTTTTGGGTCGTCCATTAATCACGTGAGGCGTTAACAGAGGTATAAAAGGTTCGGGAAAACTCACTAGACATCACTATGGAGGAGGAGGGTGTAGGGGTAGGGAAGATATCACCTGTATTTATTTTTTTGTTAAAAAGCAGGTATTTTTCTTTTAATGTCTACCTGAAAAAAATTTTAACGGTTCTTTATTTTCTAGAATAAAATAAGATTTAACTGACTTTTATGTAAAGATAATATTGTAAAAAAATATAATATACTATTTTGTACCAAAAAATACACGTGATAGGAAATAAAGAGGTGGGGTTAGTAGTGGGTATCACTAGGTAGACGGAGGGACAAAATTTTGTTAAAAAGTCACGTGATAAATGGACGTCCCCTTATCAGGTAACTTCTGCTTTTGCTAAATTGGGTATAGATACCCATTCTAATCAATTTTTGACCGAATTGCCAACAAGTGCAACACTGTGCTCCTTAATTTAAATCGAGAATGGCAGATTTGACATTTAATGTCAAACGATTTTTTAGGATCACCCTAAACTAAAGCAAAAAGTTTAAATTTTAAAACCCATATAAAAGTTAATTTTTTTAATTTTATTTTAATTTAATTTTATCTTGACACGGTAGCAGACTTGCCACCAAAACGTCGATTTTTAGTTTTCTTGTTATTTTTTTGTTTTTTTGGGGGTTTTTTGTTAATTTTGTTTTAGAAAAAATTCCTTTAATTATAATAATTTGTTGTTTAAAAATGCCCTTAAAACTAATAGGAAAGTAAGTTTCTTGAATAAATAGTAATAATTTTTTATCCCCTTAAAAGGGTTTTCTCCTTCAAAATACCAATATACATTTTAAGGACGAGGAAGAATTTTTTATCGTATCTTAGGAGGAGATTAAGATTAAAAATACAAACAAAGCAGTTTAAAAGAAATTTTACACCTTTTCCATCAAAAATGTTTTCTACCAAGTTCGAAAATCGGGCTCCAGAACAGACGAAACAAAAAACAAATTCGACGCCTCGTGTCTTTTTTTCTTTCTAGTGAGTTCAAAAACTTTTTATTCAGAATAACTGAAAAGAAAGATTAGGTTTTTTAGGCCCTAAGGATGCTTTGCTTTATTAAAGAAATATGTTTCTCATTTATGAATATATGGTATATTGTGAGTGCTATAATTTAAAAATTTATACCTTTGAAGATATACATCAGAGGTTCAATATATGTACATACATGGTAACTGGCTATTTTTAGGTTTAATATACCTTAAAATACATATATTTCTTTCTAACGGGCTATTGATCTATGTAGATCCTTTAGCACTTGGGGTATATAACATTTTTATAGGTAAATATAATATGAATAAATTTTATACAAAAAAAATTATTGCTTGTTTACGATTATCACAGACATGGGCAAAAAGAGTCAATAATCAATTGCTCATTACAAGTAAGGTCTTTGCCAGTAAACGCTAAATATTTTTTAAATGCTGTTTTCTTGCTGATGTTTCTGCTTTCTCAATTTTTTTTAAATTGGTTTTCCGCAATTAATGTACATTGGGTGCGTATACTCTAAAAAGGTCTGCATACCGCTTTGTATATGTACGCAGCGATTTTTCTAAATATGTCTCTATTTTTGTATGATAAACTTCTTTTAAAGTGCTTGGTCCTTTGAATATATATAATCCTTTGAATATGTATGTTTAACAATTTTAAAATGCGGATTAAAATTAATTTTATGATCAATCTCAACACCTAGAGGTGGAATTAAAGGTTGGGCATTTATAATATAGTTGACATTATCGTAAATTTGCTTTAAGTCGCCAAGTCTGAAACGATTTTAATGTTTCATTAACAGCTGTTGTAGTGCAGGGGCCGTATCATCAGCAAACTGTATGATATAGCTGGTATTAGAAGTATGTCCATTCTGGTCAGCTTATGTATATAGTATTAGGGTGGTCGTTAAATATTAAATTTGTTGCGACGCCCTAAAAATACTTCTTTTGATAAAAAATCACTGGATTTTTATTTTAAATTTAAAACAACACGTGCCTCTAGATTCTAGATGACTTTAGTTAATTTTTGGGTATAATCATTAGGGCGGTCGTTAAAAATTAAATTTGTTGCGACGCCCTATAAAATACTTCTTTTTGATAAAAAAAAATCACTGGATTTTTATTTTAAATTTAAAACAACACGTGCCTCTAGATTCTAGATGACTTTAATTAATTTTTGGGTATAATCATTAGGGAGGTCGTTAAAAATTAAATTTGTTGCGACGCCCTATAAAATACTTCTTTTGATAAAAAATCACTGGATTTTTATTTTAAATTTAAAACAACACGTGCCTCTAGATTCTAGATGACTTTAGGTAATTTTTGGGTATAATCATTAGGGCGGTCGTTAAAAATTAAATTTGTTGCGACGCCCTATAAAATACTTCTTTTGATAAAAAAAATCACTGGTTTTTTATTTTAAATTCAAAACAACACGTGCCTCTAGATTCTAGATGACTTTAGTTAATTTTTGGGTATAATCATTAGGGCGGTCGTTAAAAATTAAATTTGTTGCGACGCCCTCTAAAATACCTCTTTTTGATAAAAAAATAGTACGATAGTACCCTTTACTCTAGTTTCCAATTTTTCTAAACCCATCACTAAACCTGAATTGGAAAACAAACGCAGAGCGTTGCAGATATCTCTTTCGCAGGATCTTAATTTAATATTGGATTGGGGCGCCAAAAATCTCGTCCATTTTAATGTATCCAAAACACAATCATGTTCCTTGTCGCGAAAAGAGTCATTAAATAGTCATCCTCGACTTATGAGCGGCCAGAGCAAAGACACCTTCAATCTTGTGTCACATTTAAAAGTAACCTTAACTGGCATAATCACATTGTATCTATAGCCACGGCAGCTTCAAAAAAGCTTCTCTTTCGAGCCAAAAGTATTTTCCCTTTTCTAATTTATACACTTTATTGTGTCTCAAATCCGACCTCCCTTGGAATACTGTTCTCAAATCTGGGGCAAGGCGTCCCCACAACCCTAAGCATTCTTAATTCCATCCAAAGAAGATCTATTCGTCTCATTAATGATCCCTCACTTACAGAAAGGCTTCCCTCTCTTGCCCATCGTCGGGCTGTGGGGTATTTATCGCTTTTTTATAGGTACTTCCATGGCTTCTGCTCTAAAGAATTGTCTAGTATAGTTTCTATACTCACGGTTTCCACCAAAGAAACTCGTTGTGCCGCGCGTATTCATCCATATACGGTCTAACTGGACAGGCCCCAAACTTCCCACTTTGTTCGTTCTTTTATCCCTAGAGTTTCTAGAATGTGGAACCTGCTGCTCGCGAAGGTCTTTCCTTCCCCCAAATCTTCGAGTATTTAAGTCCCGTTTTAACAAACGCCCTCTTACCTTGCTTATGACACCTACGGTACGTTAGTATTTAGGCTTTTAGCATCCGTGGTTTGTCCAAAGATAAAAGAAACCACTGAATACGTCTGACTGACATTGCAGGTTAATTTGGTTGTAAAATTTTCACAACGTTATAAACCATGCATCATGAATACTTTTAAAATAAGTCACAAAAAGAACTTTTTATTAAAGGGATATTTTCTTTGTTAGCTGCTTACAGCAGCTGTAAGCACTTTCATTTTTTGACAAATCAATGACGTCAGTCTTACAGCAGCTCACAGCGGTTGTTAGCGGCGTTTGGAGATGTCTAACCACTGTCTAACAGGATGAAAAGACAAGGAGGGGAAATATAGCCGAATTTGAGGTTAAAAGTCAAACAAAATTGACTAAGTGTATTCTAATAACAATAACAATAGTATGTGCGGGAAACCATGGGAAGGATTATTTACCTGCCATTAAAGATACGAAGTGACTAGGGGCACGTTGATGTGCCGCGATTATTTTTTACCGGGCACGTGTATGACGTCACTACTGAGCGTGCCATTATTCATCATCAAAGTTGAAATTCAAACTATCCCTTAATTTGGCTATATTCCACCTTCTTTTTGCACAAAATTCTTGATATAACACTAAATTGGCATACAATATTTTATAGAACATCCTTAAAAAACCTATTTTTAGTTATTTTACACGTTTTTAATTAAATTATAATTTTTTTACGCCCAAAACGCTGCAACCATGCATACACTCTATGTGTATAGTGGTTTCAAACATGGCGACTTGATTTAAAGCAAACCTTTTATTATATTAATAAAGAAAGGCTTATTATTAGTAAAAACAGGTTTTAAAAAGGTTTTTAATGTAAAATGAAAAATTGTGTACCAATTTAGTGTTATATCAGGAATTTAGTGCAAAAAGAAGAGAATATAGTAAAAAGAAGGATAGTAGACAGTAGTGACGTCATACACGTGCCCGGTAAAAATAATCGCGGCACATCAACGTGCCCCTAGTCACTTCGTTAAAGATATTGCGCATTTTTGTTTTAAAACTGGACTTGCCATTTTTTAGGTTATAATATTATTTTTTATGTCATTTGTTATTGGCGGTAAGCGCTTTTATTTTTCGATTTACATTATAATGACGTCAGCTGTTAGACAAGCTTGTTAGCAGCTGTAAGACAGAAGAATTAGAAAAATATCCCTTAATTTTCATACAAAAATCCTTACACCTATATACCCATCCTTACATATATATATATATATATATATAATATATATATATATATATATATATATATATATATATATATATATATATATATATATATATATATATATATATATATATATATATATATATATATATATATAAACTTGTTTTAGTCCCTGGGCCAGTAATAAAATGGAATTCATGATAAGAACACCTTTAAAACCTTTTTAGGGGGTTCCTTTTGACGAGCCTACCACTAATATTCATACCGCCATATACTGTATAAGCAAAGTAGGCTATGGGATATTTGCCAGTGATGCAATACCAAAACAAGCACTATTAGTCACCTATGTTTACATTAGATTGTCTCTGTTCCTTACTTTGCCTATGTGTTATGTTATTTAGCTGATCCGGTATAAAAGTGGCGCTTTAACCCAGCCTGCCAATTTCAAATGTTTCGGGTGTCGGACTGGGCGAACGCGATAGATTTTTGTCGGACGAGTTTAATATTATTAAAGCACATTCAATTCTTTAAAAATTGTGCCAAAAATCGGAAGGTGAAACTATAAGGCTTAAACACATGTTTCGGGTATCGGACTCGGCGTAAGTCACGTGCCTGTATCCCTTAAGAATTTGTGGCACAATGTTTAGAAAATTGCATGTAAAGCATTGTGGTTAACTAGTCCGGCAAAAAAGATGATGCGCTCGCCCAGTCCGACACCCAAAACATCTGACATTGACAGGCTGGGTTAAAGTGCTGCTTTTATATATGGCGGTATGATATTCGTGATAGACTCGTTAAAGGGAACACCGCTAAAAGTTTTCTAATCATAAAGTGCATTTCATGACTGGCCCAGGGTACTATTTTGGATTATATAAAAGTAGGTGCAGCGTGGGGTAATATAAAAACTAAATTAAAATTATCCTTGAAAAATATCTAAGGTTTATTCTAGGAATTTGAAACAATTAGTATAATAAAGTTTTATATATTTTAATATAAAGAGCTAATGAATAATAAGTCCATCGTATTTTATCAATTAAACTGGAAAAATACATTACAGTAATTTATGAGAAACTACAATATTCATAATTATTGTGCACCTCATGCATGATTAAGTATGTACGTAAATTTAGTTCCCTTTCTAATATTTTTTATTTTTAAGAGGTTTAAGGTTGTTATGCGTTTTAAAATAGAATAAAAATGTGCTAATAAATTTGTATTTCTTTTATTAAAAAGTAAAATCCCGTAAGCGGCAGACCTTCAACATTTTGTAAAAGCTGAAAGTTTGTCAGCGCATGCATCCAACATAGGTAGAAGCGATGAGAGACTATGAAGTTTGGCTTATAGTGGCTTTGGCATGTAACAGAGTACCAAAGGTTAATTAATTGCCGTCCGCCCTTTCTTTCATACCTTCCGCCATTTATTTCACACTTCTGCGCCATATATTTCACATTTTTCCGCCCCTACAGCGTTGCGCCCTGGTGCCTTGCACCACTTGCCGCCGCACCACTTGCCACCCGCCCCAGGCACGGCCCTGATAATGATACACATATGAAGAATAAGATTCAATAAAAAATGACAATATTAGAGAAAATTACACTCACCCGTTTGTTTTAACAATTATCGCTTGATTACAGCGATAATTGCATAGTAAGAAATCGAAAATTGCACTGTCATGTTTTTAATTGTTGAATTTGAAAACTATTTTTCTTTTATTTGATATTTTGACTTCCTTTGAGCAATTTTCTCCCTAAATTATCACTCGTGCATAAAAATAATTAGATAATTTTGCTTTCAAGTGTATTGCCTTTTAAAAACCACTCTCGTTTATTTTCACATTTTGGCGAAAGAGTCCTCCTCCTTCGGATTCGGGCTGTTTGGCCAAAATATGAAAATGAACTTTTAGGCCATACGCTTTTAAGCAAAATTATCGATAATTTAGATCGCCACTTGTGTAATTACCCGATAATTTAGACTCTACTTTAACTTAATAAGTTTAAAATATTTATGTTAATCCCCTGCATATTTACTGTCAGCACAAAAGTCTTCATACACAATTTTAAGCACCATTTATTTTGTACGCATATTTTTGTAATATGAGTAGGGCAAATAGTCAAATTTTTGAAAAAATAAGAAAGCCCATTGGCATAAAGCTTTATCATATTTGTTTTTATATACTTGGTTACATGAAACCTACGGCAACTCCGATTTTGACGAAATTTGGTATGCAGGGGTTTTTGGGGCGCTGATCACGAATCTGAAAGAATTTTTGGCGGAAACAGTTTCGTTCTTGAGATATTCATCATCAGACTCGAAATTTAAGTTAGTCCTATTTTCTACAATATTTCCCTCACTTTTTGCACACAATTCTTAATTTAAAGCTAAAGTGGCTACACAATATTTGATTTTTACCTTTTAAAACCTCGTTTTTTCCGTATTTTTACATTATTTTTGCATTAAATTCCATAGCTATACTTTGAATCCATTTCAATCCCCAGTGTGCCATGAAGCCCTATGTGTATGTATGGTTGCCACGCATTTATCAAAAGAGAAAAGCCACGCAATTTAATGCAAAAATAATGTAAAAAACGATAAGAAAAACGAGGGTTTAGAAGGTGAAAATCAAATATTTTGTGACACTTTAGCTTTAAATCAAGAATTGTGTGCAAAAAGAATAGTGAAATAAGCTTAGTTCAATTTGAACTTTGATGATGAATATCTCGAGAACGAAACGTTTCCGCCAAAAATTCTTATAGATTCGTGATCAGCGCCCCGAAAAACCCCGAATACCAAATTTCGTCAAAATCGGGTTGCCGCAGGTTTCCTATATTATTTAAAATTAGAAACCCTCAGAGGGGGGTAATAATTATTTGCACTATTTAAACAATATACATAAATATATGTTAGATATACACTGTATTAAAAACTCTCCCAAGTAAACTTTAGAGCTGATCCTTTATCAAAAAATTAGAAAGCTTTTTATGAACATATGTTCTAGAATTCCAACTTTCGAACTACAGGGTCTTAAAATTTAGAAAAATAATTGTTTTTTTATTATAACTTTCATACTACTTTAGATATTAAAATAGGAGGTCTTTTTTTAACGAACAAGCATGTTTTTTTGTTAGTGTCGCCCGTGAGAGATTTACTGCAAATAATTTTTAAGACAAAAATGGTACGCCACTGCATTTTTCTAAGTAAAAAAATAAATATGTTATTTTGGATTTTTGTTAAGTTTCAAACAAAATTGGTCTCTTGACTTTTTAACTCAATGTATGGTTTTTGTGTAAAACAAAACATTTCCCGAGCATGGTCAAATCGCTATTTATTTAGTATATTATGGTAGAACTTAGTTTGCTTCATTGCATCAATTATTATATGAATTAAAAGTTGGAATATTGATGTATTGACCAATGCGCGCAGGAAATGAATTTAAATTTAAATAATATTATATAGAAAAGGTGATATTATTTACTGTAAATATAGATATTACAGATATTAAATGACCATCCTAAGAAATGTTTTGTATTTATTTGCTTGAAAACCGTAACATCAGAATAAAAAAATAATTAAAAGATAATATTTGTCGAAAACTCTAAATAAATTGAGTATAGTATATTTTATTTTAGGAAAACGCAGTGGCGTTCAATTTTGTTCTAACAAAATATTTATTATATATACCTCACGGACGACACTGGTAAAAATTATCCTTTTTTTATGGTTAAATATTTCTTTTGTTGCTTAGAACGGACCTCCCTAAAATTTATTTCAAAATATTTGAACTGGTTTGAAAGTTATGATAAAAAAACGATTTTTTTAGAAATTTTAACCCCTGTAGTTCCGAAAATAGGAATTTTAGGACATACGTTTATATAAAGTTTTTTTATAATTTTTATTAAAGAATCATTCCTTAAAGTTTGTCGTTTACACACCCTGTATAAACAACATCTATATTGTTTAAACAAGACATATAACTATTTTCCCCTCTAGGAAGTTTCTGATTTCAAATAGTATAAATAGGAAAAAAATTAAAATCGAAGCTGTTATATAGAGAAGTTTTATCGAAAAATCTTTATTGACTACACTAAAAGAAATACTTTAGATACAAAATTAATTGTATTTTGGAAATTGCGCAAAAAGTTTTTTTTTATTATTTACTTTTTTCAGAGAAAAAATCAAGTCTCTAAAGTATATCCTGAATATATTTTTTTAAAGTATACCAGGTGACAACAAATCCATTAGACAAGCCATAACTCCTAGAGTATTAGAAATATCAAAATGAGACTTGGTATAGGTAAATGGTATAACAAAAGGAGAGTTTTCGCATATTTCCTACTTTTCGGTTACTTTCGGTTTAACCGAAAATGGCTACAATTTTGAATCTTACATGAAATTGTAAAACATTGTGCCAAAAATCGTAAGTGTTGCAGTCACAAAACCATAAGGCCTATTGACATGTTCTGGGTATCGGATTGGGCCGGTTTCGTAATTGTAACCCATAACGATTTTTGGCACAATGTTTAAAAATTGCAAGAAAATTATTGTGGTAAACTTGTCCGACAAAAAATTGACGCATTTTCCAAACGGAGTAAGCAATTGAATGGAAAATCTATTGAGTGTCCTAGCTTCCTATGGGGCAGGTCTAAATGCTGCTTCCGTATATGATGATATGACTATTCGTAGTAGACCTTTCAAAAGAAACCTCGCTAAAAGTGTTAATTTCATGAAGTTAGAGTTGTTAAAAAACAGGAAAAATGCTGGAACAGGTTTGAACAGTTCCGTTCCTACCCGAGAACAGGTTCCGTAAACCTGTTCAGTTGTTCAGCTGTTCTTTTAACAAGTTGACAATGAGGTAAAGACTGGACAAAAATTAGGCATTAATCCATTTCTCTCCTGGTTCACCCAGTTTACCCTTATCGATCCAAACTATTCCAAACATGTATTAAAAAAACAGCACCGCGAACGATAGCATCAACATTTCAAGCACTTTAAACTTAAAGCCTGGTCGAGTTTCTCTCTCTTCTATTTTTTTTTCTTGGTTTTGGTCCCTTCAGGACCAATCCACCACTCTCCCCTTCTGGACTATGCTTTCCAGGGCTTCGGTCGGCAGAAAATCTGGATAATCGAGCTCTGTAGCTCCCAGAAATTCCAAAAAGAAAACAAAAATAATTCTACAATCGATGCAATGCATAAATTGTCGGCTGTCAAACCAAGACCAGCTACTGGTGTTACGGATAACCTTCACTTTCACTACTGACAGTTCCCATTGCACGCCCATCTATTTCCTGCCATTTGAGAAATACCTCGTGTTCACCACTCACACAGGATACCATCAGCTTATAGAATTCTTTGCTCACAGCGCTTAGCTCCAGAAGAAAATTCCGCCAATTTGGCGTGAATCTTCCCTTGATCCCTGAAGGTAAAAAACGTTCGTATGGCACCTCTAACCGCCACCACTCCGGGAAGAACTTTGTAGTCCTTCTACGCACGTCCGCACTGTCCGGAGGTCAAACAAGAGTCTGGTCGAGTTTCTTCGATCCAAATGAACGGGAATAGCCAATATGGTCCACTCTGACCGAACGCTAATCACACAACAAGTGAAAACAAAACCGCGCGTCCGGTTCGAAAAGAACAGGCTGTTCAGTTCTCTTTAAAGAACGGTTCACTAAACAGGCTACCTCTGAACATGTTCTTTAAGAACTGTTCTTTTCCTAACAACTCTTACATGAAGTGCATTTCATTTCTAAACCATGGACTAGACTTTTTACTATTTTCGTCATTTTTTTTGGTATAGATTGTAGTTTGCCGTTTCTGTGGCTAGCTATGGTATTTTTTCTTTGACCCAAATAGTAAAAATTTTACAACAAGAAATACGCTTTGTCATCTCTTGTAATTTTTAAAATAAAAAAATACAATATTGTTATAAATGTGTTACCAATTAAATGTTGCCTATCTTGTATAAAAAAATTAAATTAAAAATAAAATACTTAAGGCTTAATTTATATATTATGCATTTTTAAGAATAATTGCATTATGTTTATAAAGTTGTTAATATTATTATGATTGTTCGATAAAAAAGCAACAGACAGAATCAAGAGACCGTTGTAAGTTTATGTGTGATAATTATTATTGTTTACGGAACTAGACTATTCATATCATTAGACGAGTTATTTTTATATAATTAACATTTTATTTTTTGTAAAAATGTTTTATGGCAGTAAAATACCTGTAGAGATAACAAAAAATAATAGCAGTAATTTTAAATGTAAATGTTTTGGAAAACTTACAGACCATAGTCTAATTGAATTTAAATAAATGTTTTTGTTTAATCAAGTCCATTTTTTTAAAATTTGAATAGGGGGTGTCACATATTCCACGTTAAATTAGGAAATCTATATACAGTGCTTGTCTAAAGTCAGGAACCCCGTCGGTTGCTTGGAATTGTTTGGTATTTTTCCATTCAAGTTTATGAACTTTAGTAAGACAACATAAGCCAAATTTTTGGCAACTGAGAGTTGCAATTTGAATCTTTTAGCACATTAGGTTTAAGCTTTTGACGAGTACTTTATAATTTCAGAATATTAAGTCAATATCTTTACCTACTACAAAATGGCGGTACTTTAAAAATACCTAAATATCTGATTTGGATGGCCAAATTTTGAAAACGAATAAACTTAGATATACTAACTGTCGTATTTTCTTTAATGTCTATAAATATATTTTATATGGTAATGTAATATACAGGGTGCGTCATTTAAAAAAATATATATAATTTTGTCCAACCTTGTATATTATCATCAATATCACCATTAAATATATCTTTAAAAGAGCTTTTAAAACCACATTAAGTATAACTAAGTTTATTAGTTTTGGATATATGGCCATCCAATTTAAATATTCAGGTATTTTTAAAGAAATGCCATTTTGTTATAGGTAAAAGTATTGAATTGATATTTTGGGGTTAGAAAGTACTTATCAGGAGCTTTAAAGCAATGTGCTTAAAACCCTTCTTTCCATTTACCTCTACTGAACCGACTTACATTTTTCTTTTGTAAAATGATTTTCAGGTTACTGAGACGTCTCATCACTACTTTTTTGTTTTATTTCCTTTCCTTTCTTTCTTGAAAAACAAAATATATGGTATGCAACGTATGTTGCCTATACCGCGGGAACTATTAAATGAAGATCTGTATGGGCAGCTTTTTGAGCAGTACAAACTGCACCAATTTAGATGATCCTTTTTGATCCTCTGGTTACTAACACTATTTTTTGTATTGATTAATTGCAATTTTTTCTAGGACAAAAAATTATGTTTCTTGTAAATTTAAACAAAAATATATTTGACTTTGCAATTTTATAAAAATACTTTCCCTGTGATCAATAAGTCTAGCGACATCGCTAATTTAACTAAAAGCGTATCTCATATACTAAGGAAGTTAGCAATAGTGCCGACTTAACATTAAACATTCCGTATATTATAACATTTTTTTATCCCCTTCACTGATAATAGCTTTTCAACATACGCCGCTGGATAGAGCCAGCACGTTCTCTATCGATTGACGTGCGCAGCATCCCCGACCATGAGCTCAAATCAAGAGCTTTCTAACCCTGAAAGCTTGCCTCAACATCAAAAATTTTCACTCTATTGGTAACATCTTGTACTAGACAGAGCCTTTTTCTTAGCTCTATTGTCCAGATACGAGCTTTCGCGATCCAGACCGTGTGTCTTTTTAGTGTATTTAAAGAACATTGTTGTATAAACACTGCCTAATTAAAAACTTATAAGTCACTTGAGGAAACTTGGGGGAACTTGCAGGAAGTTAACTTCTTTTAAGTGTTTATTGTTGCTTTTAAACAACAGGTAAGTGAGCTTACATTTGTTTTTCTTAATTATAATTTCCCACCTCTGAGTACATTTGGTTTTATTTAATTTTTATGGATAAATTAAAACCAATATTTTTAGTGCTGATAAAAAAATACATGAATATATTTTGGCCGCTATAAATTGATGATGAATACCTAGTAAGTCGGCTTACTGTAGTTTTAAACCAATAAAATACATTGTTGTAACTACGGTTACTGATTTTTAAACCAATGAAATACATAGTGAACACAGTACAGGTATTTAGTTTTTTAAATATTACTGCTAAAATGTTTTAAGTGTTTCAGATGCGTAATAAAATTTGCTCTAATATTTTGTGTTTTAAATGTTAATTTTATTATATATATTTTTTTCGATTGACAATATTAAAAAAGTATTGAAATATTTGCAATTAATCTAAAGTATTTTGATGCATTTTATAAATGCTATTAATAAAAATAGTAGTATATGCTTAGCAGCAATTGATAAATAAAATTATATTTATATACAGAGAGGACCTTAAGTCCCCTGCCATTGTTGCAACTTTTAATCTATACCCAAATTGCAATAAAAATTAAAACGATATTATATGAGGCATTTAATATTTCTGTAGTAAAAAATTACAACTTTATATGTTTAAATAAAAGCTTTATTTAAGTTTAATTTGTTAAAATACAATTGTTGGTTATAGAAAACTATATTTTAAAGGTTTTTGTGCTTAATTTAACGTGGGTGTCTGAAACAATTAAAATTAAATAATAGTTTATGCACTAACTGTTATTACTGTTATTATTAATTTTCTGTTTAATTTTAAAACTGTTATATAACCCAACTAAACTCTAAATGTTTAGTTTAAAAAATTTGCCTGCTATAATGGGGTTGGCAATACCTTTAGACAAAACAATTCATCAGTTATAGCAAATATACCCAAAAAAGGAGAATATCTCTTTATCTTATTATTATATTTACCATTTATGGGCCGTCAGGCCCAGATAACAGAAATGTCTTTAGTTTTATTCTAATCTGCTAATCTGTATCGACTTTATTTATTAAAATACCACAATACACGAAGCTCCTTGTTCCTGCCCCTCAATGGGACAACATTTAACTGGAGAATTGGTAAGTTAAAATATTGAGAATAAACTAACCTCAGTACAAAAGTTAATTTTAACTGAGATATGGGTGTCAAGGTTAAAAAAATATTTTTAAAATTATTTCAATAATATTTGATACGACTTAAAATTGAAAAAAAAAACGGTACCTAGAGCGCTTTTTATATCTGATCCTAATTTTTAGGTATCAACTAGAGAACGCTACCTTCACTACTTTAAATTGCTCTAAAACCTTCTCTGTATCTGAGTTAATATTAACCTTAATCGCCATATTTTAACATCACGATTCCCCAGTTGAATTTCGGCCCATTACTTAGGGACCACCTTGTAAGAACTTTGCAAAAAACTGATATAAGTATTGTTTTTTAATTAAAAAAAACTCTACACAACCACAACCAAAATAAACTAAAACTTGTCTTGATATTTTGTTGCATTAGATCATATATATTTTTATACAAAAAGTTAGAGATACAATATAATTCAAAAAGTAAGTTATTATTATCAAAAACATAACATTAAAAAAAATTGCACGTAACGGAGGGCAGATATTCAAGAGTGGACTATAATATCTGGTGATTGTTTTTATGGAAGCTTAGCAGAAAAATCTCCATCTGGAATTTGTGTAGTGGTTTCTGTGTAATATTTTTCACATGCTGCTTCCTTTTCAAAAACATGTTTAAGTTTTGGGGCTTCCTCCAATTCCCAGAATTTTGTGGGTTGGTTTTCTAAATCTGTAGAAGTAGAAGTTGAAAAATGACAATGATAATATTGGTGTCAAGAATTCCAAACAATCCAATAACAAACCCTGGTTTTCTAAATCTTGTAATAAAGCTAGACTTTTAAAAGTTCAGGCTTACAAGAAGCTTCTACAGAATCCTAGTCCAGAAAACCGACAAGATAACTTTAAAACGAGGATCTATTACAATTAATTTTAGAAGCCAAAGACTCTTTCGAAAATTTTATTAAAAACAAAGTTCTTTCTTGCTTAAATAACAGTAAATCAGTTTGGTACTTTGCAAATAACATAAGTAGGAATTTTTGTTTTAGTTCTTTTTCACCACGACGAAATTATTTCTACCGCTAAAGGAAAAACAAAACTAACCAGAACTATATGCTAACCAGCCAATTCAACCCTTGACCCTCCCGTAAATCATCCAAATCCAGCTATTGCCCCCTACCTTTATAAAATGCTCAATATTATTTTTAAGGTGAAACACATTAGGCGTGTCCTTTTTTTCTTAACACCAAGAAATCGTCTCTGCTGGTTGGCATACCAGCGGTCGTTTAAAAAATGTGCTTCAAACCTGCACCCATCCTAACTCGGCTCTTTCGAATTTCTTACGACACAGGTATTTTTCCGCAGAGCTGAGAAGCTGCACGTATTTAACATATTTCCAAGAAAAGATCTACCTCTCTTTCATCTAACTATAGACCAATTATACCCCTCTCAGTTAATATTTGAAACGTAATGGAGATATTTATGAATTTACAAATCCTTAAGTACTTAGAAAAATACAAAATTTTAGCATAAGAAGCAGTTTGGATTTTGCCACAAAAGCATCTACTGCAGATCTTCTTTCCTTCGCATCACATTTCTAAAATAGGTCTCTTGAGTTTCTAGGTAAGTCCCAGATCATTGCTCTTGATATATGTATCCAAAGCTTTTGAATACGTCTCGGGCATGCCGCGCTTTTAATAAACTTCCTTCCTATGATCTTTCAACTAAATTTTATACTTGTCCCTCTAGTTATCTTTCTGATCGACGTATATTAGTTATTGTGAATTAACTCTTTAAGCTTTTACCAAGTAAATGCTGGAATGCCTCAGGGCTTAGTACTGGCACCAACATTGTTTCTTTTTCCCTCTCGATGTGTAATGTCTTTAGTTAATAAATTGACTATTCAATAATACAAACCTTTATTAAAAGCATTAAATTATACATTTATTCGGTGTAAAAATTATCTAACCTAAGGGACAATGTTAACAAATTTCAAGTGCTAATATCTAAAAACTAATAATTTTCATCTTATATTTTTCAGATTCCAATAGGTTATTCTTTAAGTCCTTTTAGTATTATCGTTCACTTTACCGGCACTCCGTATATGTCTGTGCTTAAGTGGCAAGTCAAATGTTCTTTTTCGATTAAAACTTTAAAAAATAGATAGTGATTTTATTCAAAATGTTTACAATTTTTACATAAAAACTTAAATTTTAAATTTTTTTGAGGCTCCTTAGACGGCATCCAAACATTGACTTTTAAGTTAATAAGGCTTTCTTTTACAACATACAAAACTTATTCTGAGTTACTAAATGATTTAAACATTTTGTTATTTTAGCCTACCTAATTTTAAAAACAATGAATAATTTTTACTTTTTAACTTTTGGCTATATTTTGTATAAAGTAGGTACTTAATATAAAATGTTATAAATAAGAGTTGCTCGTAACCACCATATTAGCGAATTGCAATAAATTTTGACCCACTTAATACCCCAACACTGACAATAATTTAGTGGGTCTACAATCGATTAACTTCACAAGTTTAGTTTCAGTTTGTATTTGTTGTATTGGAAATGTACCTGTAACATGTAAACCACTAACAAAGCCGTTGTTATATCAAATTTAACATACAGGACAGTAGCGTAGCGAGGAGGGCAGTTCGCCCCGCTTCCTCAGAAGGGGCCCCGAAAAGGGCTGTATTTATAGAAAAGAAGGTGTAAGAACATTTTTTTGGTTTAGTTTCTTCAAAAAAGGAAAAAGTAAAGAAAAGGGGGCTCCAACCCCACAAATAATATGATGTAGTGAGAAGGGCGTCGTTTGAAGGTGCGTAACAGCCTCCTCTTACTTCCCGTAATGTTTATTGGTCTTACGCATGGGTATGGGTAGTATGGGTAAATGGTAAAAGGTATTCTTCATAAAAGTTCTGCATGGTCCAAAATCTAAAATACAATTATCAGATATCAAATTGTGTCAGTTATGTACGAGGTTTGGCCAAAAATTAAATTTTTCCCCAAAAGTAGAGTACCTGTATTTTTGCTAATATCGCAAATTATTATAAAGAAATTATTTTTAGAATTAAAAAGTACATTCTTCTTGTTTTAATACCAAATAATTTAAAAAGTGGATTTAAAGCTGTCCTATGACATTTATAATCATGAAATATAGTGCACTAATGTACAAACCTAAATTTTCTCCATTTTCGCAAAAAAAAAACTTTTTTTTTTGAAATAAACAAAAATGGTTTAAACCTGAACCTATATTTAGCTTGAGTTTTTAAATGTGGGCCTTATTAAACCACGGGCCTTATATGCCTTAGGTGCCTTATAGTAAAAAAGCCAATTAACAAGGTTTTCAAAAATGTTTGATTTTGTTATTTTGTACGGCAAATTCTGACATTATTTGTTTAGATTTTATAGTAATTAGTATTTAGATTTAATTTCTCTCTCGGCTAGGCGTTATTAGCCGCACCTACCTTATTATAAAATATGACCCAATGTATTTATTTTGTTAAACTTTAGTGTTTTAATATTGTAAGCATCAACGTTTTGAGGTTAAAGTAAATAGCTAGAATCAAATAAATTTTTAATCACGTAGTTTTATTGTTTTGGCAAAGAAAATGGGTGAATATCTTAACCTTAACCCTGTAATTTATGGTTGGTTAGATAAAAAATGTTGGTTATATAATTTTCAAACATCATTGCACAAGTCAATTATTGTTCTTGATTTAACGAAACTGAAATCGATTTTAAACACTTTTGTGGTCACATAAAAAATGCGCAAATTCATCATCCGCCAAAATAAACTTTTTGGTCTCTACTACGTAACTAAATAAATTAATTTTAGAATAATAGCTTCTAGAAAAGAACGCGGTATTTTATTTAAGGAAAAAACGGCAAAAGTTTTTACTTTCCCCGTATTTTTTAATGAAATTCAGGATAGTCAATTGATTTATATTAGCTTGGAGAATTTTAAAACCGAAATAAAAAACAATCGCATTATAAGTAAGAGAATTACGTTATAAGTGTTGCGTCTTTTAAATGGAACACCATTTTTATACTTCTATACTAAAATTATAAAAAGGTTAAGTTTGTAACTTTGTTTGTAGCCGCTAATCTTCGGAAGTACTGAACCGATCATAAAAATTCTTTTACAATCAGAAAGCTACACTATACAGGAGTGTTGTAGGCTATATTTTATTATTATTAAACAAAAAGCTCAGAGAAAAATACTGACATATGCATATTAATATATACTAATATTATAAAGAGGTTAAGTTTATAACTAAGTGTATGAACTCCGGTAGTCCAGTCGTAAAATGCTCGCCTGTCACGCGGGCGGCCTGGGTTCGATTTTCTGCAAAAGCAGATTTTTTTTCTAAAAACAGATCAGAATAAAAAGCAACAAATTTACTTAGTTTATATAGATTTTTTCTTTAATATTCATTTATACTAATACTAGCCAACCCGTGCCTACTTCGTTTGGCGTTAATTATATTTTTCTCTGAACTTTTTGTTCAATTATATTAAAATATAGCTTGTAGCATTCCTGAAAAGTGTACCTTTGTAATTGTGAACGAATTTTCATGATCGGTTCAGTATTCCAAAACATTAGCCCTTACAAACAATCAAAGTTACAAACTTTATTTATAATATTAGTATAAATTAATATCAAACAAAAAAATCTTCGAACAATAAGTAAATTCGTAGCTTTTTATTTTTATCAATTTTTATAAAAATAAAAAGAAATTTGCTGTCGCAGAGAATCGAACCGGGCCGCCCGTGTTATAAACTTAACCTCTTTCTAATATTAGTATATATTGATATATGTACATATATCAATATGTCTCTAAATTTTTTGTTTAATAATTAAAAATTTAGCCTATAGCACTTCTGAATAGTGTAGCTTTCTAATTGTAAAAGAGTTTTTATGATCGGTGTAGTATTTCCGAAGATTAGCCCTTACGAAGTTATAGTTTATCCAAGATATCCGAGCCGTGTCCGCTTCGTTGGGTGTTAATATCTGAACTTTTTGTTTAATCATAATAAAATACGGCCGATAACACTCCTAAATAGTGTAGCTTCTGATTGTAAACACCTCGTATATTTTCTTTAAATAATTTCCTCATTTAAAATTATATTACCTAATAATTACCTAACATTTTTACACAGCACTGCACTTTTCTGTCAATATTTTTAAATTTGATGACATTGAAACAAATTTAACACTTTTGCGGTCAGATTGGAAAAAAATGCGTATAAAATCCTCATCCGCCAAAACAAAGTATTTATTTCCTTAATAAAACAGGGAGTTTTTGCACAGTTAGAACTTAAATTGCTTTCGTTTATACGAGATTAAAACAAAAAAACAATAAAGGTTTTTCTTGCCAATATACTAATTAAGAACCCTAAAAATTACTTTATTTAGGATTTTTTCTATTCTATTTAAAAAAATGTTTTGAATTAAAAATGGCGTTTAAACATTTTTTTAATGTCGACAACTTTTAAATTTAACTTTTTATAATAGGAGTGATTATTTAGCTTAAAACTGCAAAAATAAAAAAACCTTCAAAAACCACCGGAGTGTCCGGAAGTGTTTTTCTTACATAGATAGGATGCACTTAACAAAACTATACCATTAGTTTACTGCATTTTTTTATCAGGTATTCCGTCCGGACTATTATTAATTTTATCACTTATTTATTTATTCATTTATTTTTTTGAACAAATTTGCCATTTTTTTATTACGAAGTCATTATTGTTAATTATTTGAAAGTAAATATATAACCTCAAAAACTTTTTAAAACAAAATATCCTTTACAATAGGAGAAGAAAAAAATGTTATAACTAACTTAAGAGATGTGTCGACGCCTCTAGAGACTTTAATGGTCGCAGTACTCCTTGGAACCGTCCTTAACTTCAGTTTATTGTAAAAAAGAAGAAACCAATCGTACCAAATATAATTAGTGGCGTAGCATAAGCAAATACAGGCGTGGCCGATGTCCTATCTGCGAGGCCCTTTTTGTTAATAAAGATAAATATGGTAGAGTCCTTACCTTCAAAAAAACATAGAAAGTACTTAACTTACGCTTATTTTTATCACAAAATTGTCTTTGGCCTATCCCCAGGGCCGTTCATGGCGGGAGTGCAGCAGGAACATTTGCACGGGGCAACAAAAGACCCAGGAACGTTACTGCCTATCCCTTTGTGTCGGCCTTACATTTACTCCTTTTAACTGCGAGGGCGAGGCCCATTAGGCGGGAGGTCGTAGGCGATCGCCCACATCGCCCATGGCCTAGCTATGCTACTAAGTATAATTTATAAAGGGTAAAATTTCCTTTTCTTCAGAATCAAGTGTGCACCATTAGTTACTCTGTTATTAGTCGAAATTAAAAAAAAAATTGAAATTGGCAAACTAGTAGCATTTTTAACGCTTTTTAAGAATAAAAATAAGTAATTTATATATTTTTTTCTGTTAAACGGTTTTATTTTACTAACAGTTAAAAAATAGTTCGGTTAGTCCTAGCTACCAGATCGCACCAATTTTCTTATCAATCTGAGGTATTGATTAGACAAATATAAAATCGTTCATGCCCAACAATTTTATTAGTTGTCTAATTGTCTTGTCTGGCTTCTACCTATGTTAAATGCAAGTGCTGACAGCGTTTAGCTTTATAAAAATATATTTTTTTAATGGTAATACAATATACAGGGTGTTTCAATTAAAATATGCCAGTTTGTTATCCACCTCCTGGGGATGGCCATATTCCTAAAACTATTAAAAATTGGATGTTTCACATCTGAACTTTTTTAAAACTATTTAAATGGTATTTTAAATGGGAAAAATTTTCACGGGGCTTTAATAAAAAAAATGTTTTATTACTCTGTAACTCGCAAACGTAATTCTAATTTTTTTTATTATTTTTATTTTAAAGAGCGTTATTAACGTAAAATAAAAATGAACATTATACAGGGCGACTTGAAAATGTAATTTTATTTTTATTAATAATAGCCTTTATCATAATTTCTTAGGCAACTCTATGGCAATATCTTTGTTTAAATACTATCTTTAATAATAACAGTTTTTATCCAGTAAACAGATTGAGAAAGGTTTCTATTTATTCGGATCTTGTACTTAAACTTAAATTAAAGAAAAAGGAAAACAGTTTTAGTTAGAGGCATCGCAACCAGTTACAAAATTTTACAGTGCGATACCATTTAACAAAACAAAAAAAATACTGATTAGTTAATTTACCACAAAATGGCATATAACTATTTTTGTCATCCTAATAGTAAATAATTATATTTATTAACCCTTTACCAGTAAGGTGCAATTTTTGATACGCAACTACTAACGTAGCGTCTCTCAGACGCTCCGCAATATATCATTAGTTTTCTTTATTATTGTTTTCTTTTTTATTAAATGGTTACCATAGTTACTAAGTACAATTTTTATTTATACTTGTTAAAAAAGAAAATACGATTTCGTTTTCCATGAAAATACATTTGAGGATTAAATGATCAAGATTAATTGATACACATGTTAAAATCTTCAAACCAACAATAATTCTAATAAATGAAACATAAATTAATACAAAAAAGTCCCTATAAATAAATGAAGGATGCAACATTAAAAAAAAATACATTTCCCTATAATTACATTTTTAAACACATTTAATACACACTTTTTACCGTAAAAAGTTAGCAGTTTGCCTTTGCTTCCTTTAAAGGGCAAGTATAGCAATTCTTTTCTTTAGACAATCCTTTAATGTTATTTTTAAGGATTTGGGGGTCAAACCTAAAATATCACAAATACTTGATCTAATTCATCGAGATACATGTGGATATTTCGCTGTTCTGACAAAATGTGGGGCTACTCATAAAAAAAAGTTTTTTGACTTAATCTGCTCTACTTATTTACTAACAATCTTTGTGCCATTTTTATAATTGCTTATTATAATCAAAATTACCAGCAAACACCAATTTTGGATAACTTTGTTTGGAATCCATAACATGAAAATAATTACATAATTACTAACGCCGCGTTTGTCAGACGCATTCGAATCTTTTGCACTAAATAAGTGCTATGACAATTTTTTTTTGTCTACAGACTAAGCAACAGCAAACTTAAAATTAAATGGACCATTAACCCTAAAACACAAAGCGGGACATAGCAATGGACAGAGAAATATTTGCCGGCGTCCCCCAGACGTCACGTTAGCAGTTAAAGGTTAAAAATGTGAGGCGCGTCCTTCGCAAAATTTTAAATGCATTCAAGACATTTTATGAAGTGTTTTTTCAGTACCCACTTAACCTTGGAAAATATATGGTACTTAACACAAACATAGTATCATAAAAAACCAAATACAGTTGTCGGTATATCCGTTTTGTGCATTGTTATCATTATAACCATGTCTTAATTAGATTTTATTGTACAATAAGTATTAATTAATAAATAATAGTTTAAAAAAACTAATAAAACACGATTTGAACAGAAATTGAATCGCTGGAAGTTGGTAAAAATTAGGCTCAAAATTCCGTTACATAGATAGATAGATAGATAGATAGATAGATAGATAGATAGATAGTTACAACCCAAGCTAATAAAAGCGTGTTAAAAATGAAAATATGTTGCTGTATAATTATTAAAAAATATTAAATAAAAAGTAAAACTATTGCCATAGTCCCTGGGCCAGTAATGAAATTGACTTTATAATAATAACACTTTTAAAACCTTTTTTTTTCTTTTGACGAGCCTACCACGAATATTCATACCGCCATATATAAAAGCGGCGCTTTAACCCAGCCTGTCAATGTCAAACGTTTTGGGTGTCGGACTGGTCGAACGCGTCACTTTTTTGGTCAGACAAGTTAGTCAACACAATGTTTTACATGCAATTTTTAGGCATTGTGCAAAAATCGTAAGTGTTACAGTTAGAAAATCATAAAGCCCATGGATATGTTTTGCATATCGGATTGGGCGGGCTTCGTAACTGTAACCCCTACGATTTTCGGATCAGTGTTTACAAATTGCATGTAAAAGATTGTGGTAAACTTGTCCGACAAAAATGAACATAAGATCGCATTAATAAGTAAGTCAAAAAGAATAAAACAAAATGCGTCTGTACAAACATAGAAGGTTATTCTTTTAAGAATTCAAGTACTCATTTAAAGAATAAAAAGTCCTATTTAAGGGAAAACGTTTAGTTTCCTTTTTGAATTTTTCAAAATGAGTAATACTCTTTATGTTTTCCGGCAACTTATTGTAACAAAGAATAAAATTATATATCGGAGACTCTTAAAAAATTAAGTTCCATGACTAGGGATACTACTAAAAGTGGCGCATTGGCCCAGTCTGACACTCTAAATATTTGACATTGACAGGCTGGGTTAAGGCGCCGCTTCTTTATATTGCGGTTTGAATATTTATGAAAGACTCGTCAAATGGTTTCAATCAATCAATAATAACATGGAAAATTGCCTTAATTTGTATAAAAGAAAACTTTAATAAAAACATATATTTTTTTAGTGTTGGCGTGGGGATAACTAAAATTTAAAAGGTAGAAGCAAAGACAATTGTAGTTTCGTAGAAGTCAGACCCAGAAATCGTGATGACCTGTGTAATTTTTTTTTTGTGAGCAAATTTAATTTAATAATTACTGTGCAGAAAGCCTCAAACCGGCTTAATTAAATTTGGCGTAGTGTCCTACCATAACTTAATTTTTTTCTTGGCCAAATTAATATAGAGTTCTTAAAAATAAAGGGTCTTAAAAATAATGCAAAAAACTTTCTTTTTTAAACGATTTTTATTGTTTATCGCTGTTTTGCGACAAGTGTTATATGGTAGGGGAGCCCAAGAGGGGGATTTCGGGATTTACGACAGCGTGGCAGGTTATTATACTGAAGGATAAAGTATTTTCACCAATGAGCTCCGTATACGGGGCCGATCAAAAGGAAAAATATATAATTCGATACGATCCGATCGATTTTCACAAGCTGAAAAAATAGTTAAAAAAATTGACTTATTTAGAAAGCTATAGCCGCTTCCGCCACCGATAAAAATGAATACATTATAAATCTTTTTTTTTCTTATCATCTAAGCTTTGTAACCCAATAGGTATCTTTGACGCTTATTATCTAAGTCCCCATTTAGCATCGTGGGCTCTCCTACTAATATGCTTTCTAATTTTAGTCTTTTCTAGCGAATGCCAAACATTCATTTATTTTTTAGGAAAAACAAATTGAGCAAACTTTAAAATCGAGTTAAACTTTCATGCTTAGCTTCACTGACTTTATTAAAAATTCCATAAAAGTTGCCAAGGGCAGTCCATTAAATTTTAGATTACTAATTACAAAGTTTCAATTAATTTATTGTTACGTTAATACTAAAAGATCATTTTATAATAAAAAAATAAACGTTTTATATGTCTTCGAGGCAAGTAAAGCAAAAAATTTAGTAAAATTGGTTAAGTTAAAAAAATTTCATCATAGTAGGCTATGTAAGCTGAAGCCAAGGGCGACAAATTTTTAAGGGGCGGCCGATTTACTTTATAAATTGTGTATTTTGATTAGGAAATAAAAATAATTACGTAAATATGTAAATCCGCCACTGTTGTGTTGTCATACTGTTTACAGGGTCGGCCAAATTTTAAACTTTTTATAGGAAACTCATGTTCCTGCTGAATTAAATTTAGTTTGCGTTTGTTTTTAAACGGTTTTACTTATAGTACGAGATCCAAATAGGAAGCGACCTTTACCCATCTGTTTTATATTAGAGGTATCCCCATAGGGTTGCCTAAAAAATTAAGTCAAGGCCCAAAAAATTTAAAAATAATATCCATAAAATTTTTGACACACTTTCTATAATGGCAACCCCTATATTTTTAAATACGTACGTATGCTAGTTATTGAAATATTTATTTTTAAATAATGCAGAATGTACCAGGAAAAAAAAGTTTAAAGTTTAAAATTTAAAAATTTACTCGAGCATAATTTAAAAAATCAAAGAAATAAAATGTACTTATATATTAGTACTATCATGTACAATACAAAAAATGATAATTGACATTATACAGGGTCATTTAAAAATTTTAAAACTTACTTTCATAGTCATAGCTTGGCCTAATTTTTTTAGACAGTCCTTTGTTTAAATACTATCTTTAATATAAAACAGTTTTTATCCGGTAAACAGATGAGTGAAGGTCGCTTTCTATTCGGATCTTGGACTATTAGCTTGACCTGTTTATTTATTTGTTTGTTTGTCATTATTTGGGTCAAATTTATTAATTGGAATTTGACTCTCTTCCTGACGACATATCGATCTGAAATATAGTACACACTCTTTATCTTGATGACAATACAACCTAATACATTATTTATGATTGTAAATCCAAGATGGCCGCCGATAGAAAATTACGGATTACATAAAACTTTACAAAACCCCCAATACGGGTATCAAATAAAAGGGCTTGGTTGGTATAATAAAGGTCACCATAAAAAAAATATAAGATGGCCGCCGCCATAAAATGGCGGATTACATATTCTTTCCACAACTACCTTAATATGGGCATCAAATAAAAGGGCTTGATTAGTAGAATAGAGCTCACCATGAAAAATAAAATCCAAGATAGCCGCTGTCACAAAATGGCGAATTATGTATTCTCTACTATCTCAATTTTTAGAATGCAACGATGAGTACAAAAGTATTTTTTTACGAAGGTTTTTGCCTAAATAACAGAATACCGTGAGTTTCGGGTTATTAAACGTTTAACGCATCACGGTACTGCCACCACACACCTTATTTTAAATAATTTAAATAAATTTAAAATAACTACTACCTTAAAACATCTGTCCGGCAGGGAATTGTACCGACCATTTCCTATGTTCCGGAATCAAAGCCTACACCTCTACACCACCGGAGAGGCAACTCATTATCTCTCATGTCGTGGTTGGCCATATTTTTTTGCCTTAGTGACCGAGCTATACTAAAACTTTAATAATTTAATAATAAGATGAAAATAATTAATACCTATTGATTTAAGAAAAATATATTATTAAGAGATTTCCTTTACCGACCTAAGGATAACCTAAAATCTTATACAGGCTTTTTATTAATATTTTGGCACCCAGTTACAAAGATAACTTAAAAAGATAGACAAAAACCCCTTGTATAAAAGTTTTATACAGTGCTTGTCAAAATTCAAGACTTCCCTCCTAGCTTTTAAATTGTTCAGTATTTTTCCATAAAAATTTAAAAACCTTAATAAGACAACATAAACCAAATTTTAGGCAACAAATGACAAACTGGTAGCTAGGCGCCAATTTTAAAAAAGTTTTAAATAGAAAGGGGGTCTTGTGGCACATTATTTTTAAGCTCTTGATTTGAGTACTGTATAACCCCAGAATATAAAGTCAATACGTTTACCTACTATAAAATGGCGGTACTTTGAAAACTACTTGAATACCTCATTTGCTTGTTTTATTTATTGTATTACTCGCCCATGTACCAAAACTGCTTGCTGTTAAGCAATGTACCTACCAATACTAATTAAATATGTAGAGCGGTTAAAAAATTATGATAAAACAATGATTTTTTTTTAGAATTTTAACACCCTTTCCGGATATATGTTTATATAGAAAACTAGGGATATTTTCGACGAGAATATGCCATTGAAAATTGACGCGTGAACACCCTGTATAAATATTGCAACTTTATAAAGCTTTTTTTAAAAACCTTAATTGTGACATAATATACAGGATGTTCTTTTTAAATAGGGTTAATCTTTATTTTTCCCAATTTTCTGATGTTTGTGTTTTTGTTATATCTACTATAAATAAAAAATAGATAAAATACTATGAAATTTTTAAACAAGAAGTTTTTTTATCATTTTTAGCTATTGCTGTAAGTAAGCGGCAGAATATAAATAAAAACCCTGTACATGCTGGAAGTTTTCTGAAATTAAATATTAAACCATAATAAATTAAGGATAAATGACAACCGTAATGGTTTAGGGCACGTGGAGCGCTTTCAGACTATTTTCATTCATTATAAAGAGAATTTGAAAAGAAATACGAATTGTTTTTTTCTTTTTTATTATTTAAATCACTGGCTTACATAAAATTTTACATGACTTAAAAATATCTAAAAACTGGAACATGGGACCGATGCCAAATCTATACTAGATGCTAATAGCCTTAATAGGGACACTTTGGTAAAGAAAATTTTAATTTTGAACCTTGCGAAAAAAAAGTTGATTTTTGGATTACGTCTCCAGAAAAAATCCATGCAAGTTTTGAAAGAAAAACCAAATTTTTTTGTATTTTTTCGTAAATTAAATTAAATTTCATCAACAAATTCTAAATTTAAAAAAAATCAATATTTTTTCAAAACACTATAGCTAATGAAGGCATTTTCACTTAACAATTTTTTTATTTAAAGATTTCAAATGCCTCTAATTATTATTGGAAAATGGTGGATATTCTAGCGAAATTTGGAATTTGGTATGGTAAAGGTAGCGTCTACTAGTTAACATTTAAAAATTAATATCAGATATGAATAGCTCATGTCAAAAAACGTTTAGATACCGAGTTTTATGACAAAAACAATTTTAACATTCAAACTGCAAAGAAAAATGGAGTAAGTTAAAAAAACTTAATATTACAAAAAATAAACAACGCATTCTTCCCGATCAATTGGCAAATCCCGAAAATATTAACAACTTTTTTATTAACTCAGTAATAAATGTGAATAATACTCCTAGCCAGGAACTTTTGGATTTTTACAACAATACGTTTCATTTTGTTTTATCGACGGAAAACGATATATTTTATATTATTAAAGACATAAAAACTAAAGCCGCTGGCGCCGATGAAATAAATATAGATTTAATTCACCTTTGCTTTCCATACATTATTCCATACATAACACACATAATTAATGAATGTATTCTGTCCTCTTACTTTCCTGCTTTATGGAAGCAGGCTGAAATCATTCCACTGCCTAAGAATAATAACCCCTCTGAATTTAGCCATTTTAGATCTATAAGTATCCTTCCAATCTTGTCGAAAGTACTTGAAAGGGTCATGAAAAACCAGATTCTAAATTATTTAAATCAAAACCTTATTGTACCTTTAAAGCAATCTGGATTTAGACTCGGTTACAGTTATGAAAGTGCTCTTTCGGACATAGTTGATGATATTTTTAAGGCATTCGATGACAACAAAGTGAGCGCCTTAATATTGATTGACTTTACTAAGGCATTTGATATGATAAATCATGAAATTCTTATGGCTATTCTTCATTATATCGGTTTTTCTGAGGGTGTTGTAGATTTATTAAATTAATTTCTTTCCAGCAGAACTCAGCGCGTTGTGTATGAGGGTCAGAGTTCCTCGTTATTGGATGTTCGTTTGGGAGTGCTGCAGGGTAGCATTTTGGGTCCACTATTATATACCGTATTTACTTTAAGTTTTTTAAACTCTCTTCAACACTGTAACTACCACTTTTACGCAGATGACACCCAAATTTATTATTCTTTTCATGAACACGACTTAGTAGCTGCCGAAGAGGTCATAAACATCGACTTAAAAACTTTTCTAAATTGGCTGCTGATCACCTTCTTAAACTTAATCCTAACAAATCTACAGTTGCGTTATTTGGAAATGAAAATCAAACTAATATTGTACAAAATAATATGCAAATTAACTTAAATAATGTGATTTTACCCTATTCCGATACCTGTAAGAGTTTGGGGTTAGTTATCGACTCGAAACTGCGCTTCAGAGATCACGTGACCGCAAAATTAAGAATTGGGGCTTATCGATTTGAAGCTTATTTATGGTAACAGGCATTACCTTTCCCAAGATACCCGTAAGCTACTCTGTGATGCTCTTGTGTTGTCTCAATTTAATCATTGTAGTGCTGTATATGTACCCTGCTTGGATGGGGTTGAATGTAATAGAATACAAAAACTTCAAAACTCATGCTTAAGATTAATATACGGGGTCAGACGTAGAAACCATATCTCTCCATATCTAGCTGTTGCGGGAAGGCTTAACATGTTTAATAGGTTTGGGCTTCATATAACAACATGTTATTTTAAATTAATCAAACTTAAATTACCTTTATATTTATACAACAAAATAAGATTTAGAACAGATGTTCATAATTTAAACCTTCGGAGAGGGCATCATTTTTTGACCATACCACAACATCGTAAGGAGATGTTTAAAAGATCATTTTCCTACAATATAGCCTACTAAATTAATTCTTTAGATAATTTTAATATTAATTTGTCCGTTATTACATTTAAAAACCAGTTAAAACAAAAGCTCTTTAGTTTACAGTAGCATTGGTTTTGTGCAGGTTCTTCTTCTCTCCTTTACTATTTACCCCTTTTCTTATCTCTTCTTTTTTTTTGTTAGCATTGTTTAGCGCAATATATTTTTTATTTAGTTTTAGTTAGATTATAAATTATTTTTTTATTTCAAGGCCTGAACAGTATCTGGTCTTTCCAGATGTCTGCATATTTACTTAAGGCCTATTGTTTACCATTTTATGTATATTTTTTCCTACTGTACATGCCTCACACTCTGTAATATGGTTAAAACAATAAATGTATTATTATTGTTATTATCATTATTAAAATGTATATTATGTATTTTGAGAGAATAAAAATAAAATGATGGTAAAATTAGCTAGGTTAATTTCGACCGAAGGTGACAAATTGAAATTTTCCGCTTAGCCGAAATACAAGATTTTTCGATTTTGACAGATGAAGAAAAATTGTTTTTGTTTGACGGCTTTGTGCAATTGTTTTCTACGTAGTTTTCTAGCTTTTCAGTTTCATCTTTAAAGAAAAAAGTTTTTTAATAGACATAATTAAGTGTATTTATTACCTAATTAGTGTGTGTTATGTGATTAATTGTTGATAGCTAGTCGAGACGGGCAGTTATTCAAGTAGACTGTTAGGAGCTGTAAACATTCTGTTTAAAATCTTTTAAGTTAAGTATTGTGGTTACTTTACTTAAAGACGTGTTAATAAATATCAAAATATCATTATTATTATATATATATATATATATATATATATATATATATATATATATATATATATATATATATATATATATATATATATAATATATTATAATAAAACTAAGTTGATAAAATGTGCGTGCCGATAAAACTTGAAAAGGAGTCCCGATACGATACGATAAAGGGACTTATATAGTGTGATAGCCCTTTATCCCCCTCAAACAAGAAAGTTCCCGTTTTACCCTAAAGAGCGTATTTTTAAAGATATAAGGACTCTTTCAACCCTCCAACTTGGAAATTAAGTGTAGTTTTTTTTTCTTTTTATCCCTGGACAAACCACGAAGGCTAAAAGCCTAAATACTAACGAACCGTGGGTGTCTTAAGCGAGGTAAGAGGGAGTTTGTTGACACGGAACTTAAATACTTGAAGATTTGGGGGGAAGGAAAGACCTCTGCGGGCAGCAGGTTCCACAACCAAGAAACTCTAGGGATAAAAGAACGAACAAAGTGGGAAGTTCGGGGCCTGTCCAGTTGGACCGTATAGGGATGCATACGCGCGGAACCACGAGTTTCTCTGTTGGGAACCGTAAGTGGAGGAACTATACTGGACAATTCTTCAGAGCAGAAGCCATGGAAGTACCTATAAAAAAACGATAAATCCCCCACAGCCCGACGATGTGCAAGAGAGGGAAGCCTTTCTGTAAGTGAAGGATCATTAATGAGACGAATAGCTCTTCTTTGAATAGAATCAAGAATGCTTAGGGTTGTGGGGGACGCCATGCCCCAGATATGAGAACAATATTCCAAGGGGGTCGGATTTGGGACACATATAAAGTGTATAAATTAGAAGGGGAAAAATACTTTTGGCTTGAAAGAGAAATCCAAGCTTTTTTGAAGCTGCCGTGGCTATAGATACAATGTGTTTATGCCAGTTAAGGTTACTTTCAAATGTGACGCCTACAAGATTAAAGGTATCTTTGCTCTGTAAAACTTGGCCGCTCATAAGTAGAGGATGAGTATTTGATGACTCTTTTCGCGACAAGGAACATGATTGTGTTTTGGATGCATTAAAATGGACGAGATTTTTAGCGCCCCAATCCAATATTAAATTAAGATCCTGCGAAAGAGATATCTGCATCGCTCTGCGTTTGTTTTCCAAGTCAGGTTTAGTAATGGATTTAGGAACCTGAAAACTGGAGTGAAGGGTACTATCGTCGGCGAAACTATGAATGGAATTAGTTGTGGACGAGAGAAGGTCGTTGATGTGAAGAAGAAACAATGTTGGTGCCAGAACTGAGCCCTGGGGGACTCCAGAATTTACCCGGTGAAAGTAGTGGCGCCATCTGTTGTCGAGTATTTGAACTTCATTCAGAACAACGGTTATTTGGGTCTCATATCAACTCCCGAGCGAAGCCGGGAATCATAGCTAGTATTATATATATTTAATAATGTTTTTTTACATTTTTTTTTCGATTACAAAATTCTAAATTTTAACTTTTGAGATATTCAACTTATAAAACTTGCAATACTTATTTAATGATAAATGCCATTATCCTAAAAGCATTTTTTCATTTAACTTATTAATGTTGGATGCCATCACAGTATCTGCAACACGTGGCACAATAACGGCCAACTGCCCACTTTTGTGTCTTTCTGTTATCTTTTTGCTAAAAACTTATTAATGATGGATGACATTATCTTAAATGCATTTTTTCATTATAACTTATTAATGTTGGATGCCATCACAGTATCTGCAACACGTGGCCCAATAATGGCCAATTGCCCACTTTTGTGTCTTTCTGTTATCTTTTTGCCAAAAACTTATTAATGATGGATGCCATTATCTTAAATGCATTTTTTCATCATAACTTATTAATGACGGATGCCATCACATTATCTGCAACACGTGTCCCAATAACGGCCAATTGCCCACTTTCGTGTCTTTTTGATACCTTTTTGCCAATGTCTTGCCATTAAAGAGTGTGGGCAATGCCAGTAATTAAATGAATATGGCCGGCAAATAATGTTATATGGGATGTAATATCTTAAGAAATAAAATTTGCTAACAAATTTCAAATACAAAAAAAAGGTTTCCCATTTTCCAGTTTTTAGACGCTATTATACTACATTTTAAAATAAATGAAATAGTTTTGTATTCATATCCATTGTAACTTCTAAAATTTGTGACCTAATTTTTAAATTCGTTAAAAAGCAATAATTAGGTTATAACATAAAATCAATCAAGTCTAACTTGCCTCTCCTCCTAATACACAATTTGTAGATACAAGAAAACAATTACGTATAATATAATTAAAATACGGTAGTAAATTCAGAGAACTTAAACACATCAGCAGTAAACAACTAACTTAGTTGAAATTGATTTTAAAATTTCTTCTATAAATAAATATAATTTTAAGAGACTTTCATAGAAATTATTTTGATTTTAAATTTTTAACTGTTAAAACTTTAAATTAGATTTTGCAGCATATTAAATAACATAAAGGCAGCAGGGACTCTCCCGGGCGGCGCCTTTGATCTTTTTAATCTACTTTCTATGACCTTGACGCAATGCTGTGTGGATTGAGAATTCAAATTAAGGAGGACAGTGTTGCAATTCGATTAAACAGCTGATAAAAATGGGTATCTAGATTTAATTTGGCAAAGAATATTTACATAAATTACCTGATTAGTCATTTTACGAAAAATATCTGACAACTTAAATAACACAAAGCAGGATAATAGTCAGTGTTTCGAAAATTTTATATATAGTCATAAAGCGTAAGTTCTTCGTTATTTAGACTTGAACTTCAGATAAACCAAAACTGACTTCGCACGTTTTGCTTCATTGCTAAATTTTTAACGAAATCCATGATGGCAACCACTAAAACGCTTAACGATAGTTGTAGACTAACTATTTTCTTATTTTTTATTACATTCATTCCATAATTAATAAATAAAAAAAAATAGAATATTAACTGCAACAACAGAAAACAAAACTTGATAATGAAATGTCAAATGTTCTATCTAAATTTGCAACTGCAATATTGCCAAGTCGCTTAATTTTAGTTTTCAATAGAATTTAGGGTAGGGATGCACGATAATTATCGATAGTACTGAAACATCGATGTTAAGTGGATTGATAGTAGATTTTTGATAATGTCAATGTATAAAGTATATATGAATATTGTATATAAAAACCAATTAATTTATTATAAAATATACTTCATAAAAACCCTAGAAGGTCTAAAGTAGGTTTTTGCTTAAGTGATTTATATGGTATACACGTCGCACAGTGCAGGGATCTGTGAACCTTTATTTATTACTTTATTTTTAATCCCATCGCAAATAAGTTGGTACCGTTAGATTCGTCAAAAAATCCTCTATTTGAAAAGTGCTTGTCTAAAAGGGTTGCCATTTGAAAAATAATAGTTGAGCTCAAAAATGTTATTTTGCAAAAACTGTTTTATTTCTATCATTTAAATTAGTTACTAAAACTTTGCGATTGTATTTTTCTAAAGTTACCTAGGGTCACTAGATTAATTTCCACCCAATCATGGTCACCTAGATGCAATATTATAAATGACTCTAAAAAATCAAGTAGGCCTAAAAACTTTTTAAGATCTCACATTTTGACTTAGAATTGCATAAGAAATCCAAAAATGTCAAAACATACAGGGTGTTCCATTTAAAAATTTAAAATTGGAGCCCTTTTCGGGTAAACCACAAGTGACTGAAAAGTGAAAAATATGCGTAAACTCTCCTCTGCCCATACCACTTACGCATACCAAGTCACATTTTAATATGTCAAATACTCTAGATCATGGCTTGTCTTATAAACTCGTTGAAACCCGGTATATCATAGTAATATTTGAAAGGAATGTGTTTTCATCCGAGAAAATAATAGACTGGATAGGTAATTTGTTGCCAACAGGTATAATATGAAATTAATTATTCCTGGTATCACTTTGTTTCATTACCTAGTTACAAAATCCTTTGATATCTCGAAAATGTTATTAATAGATTTATCCATAATTTCCAGGAATAATTATAACTAATCATATCAAATTTTCCATTTAAATACATTCAGTAACTAATTTATTCCATCCTATCTAAATGACGCAGTTTCAGTTCAGTTCTTCCAATAATTCAAGGAATATTTTAAATTCAACACACACCAAACAAAGACTTGTTTTGATCCAGCGTGGTGTTACAAATTAAACTGACGCTTAGACTTGGCAAATATGTAGGACAAACCTACACAACAGATTTATATTCTGTTGCGGGTTACTTTAAATTAGCTCAAAATCACCAAAGTGGAAAATTTCAAGATTAATGTTGTGACAAAAAGAATTGCAAGCTATAGGTATATTAAGTACTTTAAACTTCCAATTAGCTTGTAATAAAAAGGAGCTTGTAAGTAAGCATATAATTTAGTACTTTTCTGGTATTTTCGGTTTTTTAACAGAACATTTGCTTTAAGAAGTCACTTCGAAAACGTTTTTTTTTTTTTTATTTAATAAAATGTAAAAAATATTTCTGCATATATCTTTTTTCATTTCGGCTGAAAAACAGGTCAATATAATTTAATAATATATTTAACTATTTATAAATAATACATAGAAAATTCCTTAAAGCGTTATATACTAGGAAAAGAAGAAAAGTGAGTTTATATATGTGTACAGTTTAGAAAATAAAAGAATATTGGCAACAAGAACAGAATGTTTTTAGGGGACTTTGATGTTTATTTAAGAATATTCAAAAAGTTATTTGTTAAACGACATTTTAATACTGGTACCAAAATGACCCGTGTTCCCGGAATGATATACTCAATAAGATTATTCGAAAATATGTTTGTTTATGTTTTTAAAAAATGTTTTTGCTTTCTTTACCTCTTTACATCTTTTGTAAGAATTGCTTTTAGAAATTATGGCTTCATGTTTAATTTATAGGTAAAAAACAAATATCCATAAAGTACTTCCAATGTAATAATTTTTTGTCTTGTTTAATACCATCAAGTCAATTTTATTGGTGCGCGTGACATGAAAACAGAATATACTTGATTTAAATTATGCCACTTTTCGGACTAGAATTTTATTCTCTCTCCGTTTCTGTTCTCTTTGGGATCGATTCGCGAGGTCAAGAACTCCTTTCCAAATTTTTAGCATGCAAGTGAGGAAACATTATTAGTGTAGATAAAATATCGTTACTTTAATTTTCAAATCAGATAAATTTGGAATTTATGGAAATTGAGCATTTTACACTATCCATTAATATACGAACTTCAACCGAACACCTCTTATCTTCAGTTATAATATTATAACCATTAGGTGAAAAAAATAAAACATATTGACATTTAAAATAATAAGCTAAACAAAAAGTTTTTTTACCTTTCTTAAATTTCGAACAATGTGTTTCACAACTTATCCGGCAAACTTTAAAAGCTAATTCTTCAATAAAAAATATGGAAAAAATATATAAACATATGTTATAAACGTCCTAGTTTCTAAGCTACAGGGTGTAAAATTAAAAAAAAAACGTTGTCTTTTTATAATAACTTTTATACCAATATAGAGAGTTTTAAAAAATTGTGGGACGCCTCCTATTTACCAAGAGTATTTTTTTGTATAGAAGAAAAAAATTACCAGTGTCGTTCATGTTGTGTTAAAGGTAAATATTTTTTAAGAAAAAATGGTACGCCAATGCAATTTCTAAAATAAAAATATTTTTTAAAATTCCTATTTAATTTGACACAAATTTGATTTCTTGACTGTATTTATTTGATGCACGGATTTCGCGTAAATAGATAATAATCATTTCTCGGCATGGTCAAATCCCCATCTAATTAAAGACCTAATAGCAAAGGTATTTTGTTACTATAGAATTTATTATTAACTATATGAAATAAGCCGAGAAATGGTTTTTATTTATTTACGCGAAAAATACTAACATTATCTTGGCTCACTCCATAACCCCATAATTTACGGGATCATTTTTCAGGACATCCTGTACTTTTGACAAACCTTTTTAAAATTGTAATGTTTAAAGCATAAAATATAGAGTAATACTAATAATATTGTTTTTTTTTTCAAATGTAAAACTGGGCATTTTCTAAAACAGTTACATGTGACTGTGACATGTTTCACATTCAATCTAAATTAGTGGGTTATGCATTTCAGCAACTTTGAATGATGCAGTAGTTTTCCAATTATTACAGAAATATTTTAAATTCTTGATACGAAACAAATATTCCTTTTAGAGCTTCACCTCGACGTTACAAAGTAATCCAGTGCAAAAGTACCAATTAATTTTTGGAATAGTTTCCAGCACGAATTCCTTGTAAAAATCTTATTTAAAAAATGTGTGTGTTGTTTGGTTACATTAAAAACAAATAGGAGACTCGTCCTGTATTATTTATTTTTTGCATTAATTATAGGGTACCGTAAAGTTATAAATTAACACTCCCTTAACAATTTTTATTTACAAAATAATTTAAAATATCAGTTTGTTGGGTTAATTCTGTAGTTTTCGAATTAGTAATCGGATTTTTATTATCTCTTAAGATATACATGGTACGACAAAAAGTATGATTTTTTAAATATAACACTCTATATATGATTTCACCATAAAAACGATTTTTTGAAAACCTACCACATTTCATACACCTATCTGAATTAGTTTTTGAAATATGGCCATACAAATTTAAAGAATAATTTTTAATTTCCATAAGAAAGGTAATAAACTCACATACCTCTAACTTTTTTATTTTTTAACGTATAAAAGAAATAAAAACACCATTTTGTTACAAAAATTCTGTAATATGTTTATTTTTCATCAGTTTTCTTTTTTTTTCTTCCAAGATATACAGGGTACGACAAAAGTATAATTTTTTAAAAAGAGTACCCTGTATATTAAATCACTATTTAATAGATAATTTAAAGAGCGTCACAAAAATTTCGCATTGTATGGGTATATCTTTAATGGTTTTAAACAAAAATAATTGGGCAATTATTGCCCTATACCCTACCCACATAATTGAAATTTAAACCTATTCTTTAGATTTGGTTGAACATATTTTCGAAGCTAATGAAGATAGATATATTAGATGTAGTATTTTTTTAAAGATCTTTAAAAGATCATTTAATTAGTGATACAATATACAGGGTGTTCTATTTAAAAAATCACACGTTTTATCCAGTGGCGGATCGCGGGTCTAAAAACAGGTGTAATGCAGGAAGAAAAAAGCGCATTCACCATTTTAGCAAAATTAAAAATACCTAACTATCAAAAGTCTAAGTAAAAAGTTTTAATATCTAAACTTACCTAAATTTTTTACACCAAATCAATTATTCTATCTTTTAATGCAGCAAATTTATCAATTATACCTTCATAAAATGGTTGAGTTTTAATCAGTTTCTGTAGAAGCTCCTTTTAAATTGAAATATTGGCCAAAGATGAAAGTCTATCTTGGGATATAGTATATCTTAAGAAAGTTTTTAAACGTTTAAGACAAGAAAAACTCCACTAGCCTACTGTCCATGAGAGCGGTTTTTCGCTCGCGGATGATAATTAATTCAGCGTTGTGATTGGCGGGAAAAGCATTTTAAATTTGCACTAACCAATCACAACGCTGAATTATCATCCGCGAGCGAAAACCGCTCTCATGGACAGTAGGCTTTAGAGACTATAAAATAAACATTATCCATTAGGTGGAGTGCACTTTTTCGCGGTGTTTTTTTAGTGCTCGGGATTTTGATTATTAATTCTGGTTAGTAGAGCTTCCATGGACAGCCGGCTTTAAGCACGGAACAAAAAGGTTAGCTCTAAAACAGTCAGTGTGTAAAGGCGCTGAGCTAGCGATTTTCTAAGCAATACACCTGATACTCCCACCCGCGATCTCTGGCCGCCGGCAAGTATAGCGTTGTCATGGCAACGGAGCGTCAAAGCGTAAACAAAACTCCGCACGAGGTGTATACTTCGGTCCGTTTTATATTTGCAATACACTTGCTGATCGCGGATTGCGATGTCGCGTTGCCGAAAGCGGAGGAAAGCGACTCGCGCCAGCGGTTAATTTATCTGCTAGATTTTCCATGGCAAATTTTTTCCAATAAGGAATAGAAATGAGAAAAATGAATTGAATAATAGTAATATGTTATTTTATGTTTTATTATTTATTTTTGGTGAAGTGGAACTTCACTTACTACACCTAAATAGCCGCCACTGGTTTTATCCTACCCTGTATATTTTAAGATATATTAAAAATTTAATATATGACCTAAAAACTACAGAATTAACCCAATATACTAATATAATTATTTATTTCGAAAGAATAATAAAAAAGTTAAGGGGTGTAAATTTATAACTTTACACCCGGTACTGTCCTATCACGAATTAGGAAAAGGGACTTTAATTAAAGTTTATAAAACAGACGACCGATTTAGCTCGGTATTACAAGCTGTTTCGTGCAAAAAACGTTGTAAAAATGTAGGGCAAACCTACGCATGAATTACTGGTCGGTCGGTCCTTTCCAGCATAACTAAACAAAAGCGAGGTCTAGACAAAGTGAAATAATAAATCTTTATTATTAAAGTTCACTATACACACAGGCGCCGACGCGACATTTATTAATAAATATAATTTTAAGCACAAAATATCTAGCAGATGCAAATAAGATTCTTTGTTCTAGAAGCACCTTTTAGAATGTCGTGTCAACTTTATCCTATAGCTTAAACCCGAAATAAAAGGGATAATATATGTAAATTATTTACAAACCGGACGCATCGCCGATTTTAATCAAATTTAATATTTTGGGGAGCTGATCACAAACCTCAAAGAACTTTTGTCGGGCAATTATCTTAAATTGAAAACCAACTTAAATTCACCATTACAGGGTGTTTTCTAATTGCGGCAAGAAAATGAAGAGGCGTATTCCTGACCTATTTTTATAAGAAAAAGCTTCTGTAAACATGGGTCGGTCCTCAAATTTTCCGTTCTCACGATAAAAGGTGTTAAACTTTTCAAGAAACCTAAAAATTTCTAAAACACTTTTTTAGTAAAATTTGTTAGACTAGATATTAACGTTATGTAATCAAGCATTTGTTGTTGTTATTACATAATTGCTATTTAGTAGTTATAACACTTAATTTTTTAAAGAAAAAAAATGCCCCCATGTTTGTATGTTTCAGGATTATGGAGTTTAGCGGATTTTATTTTTTTCTGAAAAACTAAGCAATCTACCTAAGAATATGAAGATACAACAAAGTTGTATCTTCATATTTTAATATATTACGTGTTTTATTTAAAAAAAATATAAAAATTAAAAAAATGATATTGACATACATTTTTTGTCAATAATATTAGCAATAATGCATCCCACGCCGCCACTGACCTCACAAATTAAAATTGTTTTAGGAGTAAATTAAGTTCCTATTTTAATAAATACCACAGCTAAATTTTAATAAAATTGGATAGGGCATATTTAAGATATTATTAAAAACCCGATTTTCCTTTTAAAATTTAACACCTTGTATCTTAGAAACAAATAATTTTCAGACTACTTTTAATATTTTTTGTTAAAAAATTGGCTTAAAAATATGCCCTTACACTTTCTTACCACAATTAGAAAACACTTTCTATATATATATATATATATATATATATATATATATATATATTTCTTCATTTTTTAAATGTTTTCTTTATTGTTAACTATTTTAATTTTACATGATCTACTAAATCTTATTTTAGAGTTCTTCTAAAAATCATATGGAAGCTCAGTGTCATATAGGTATTTTAAAATTTTAATACAATTATAAGGTTCTAAATTTTTGTCACTTAAAAAAATAATTATTTTTGCTGTGAAAAAAAATCGTAATATTTATTTATAAGCCAACAAGTTCTACATAATAAAAAATTACTAAAATGTGTGAGATAAGCTTTAAAAAATTACTTTGTATTTTCCTCTATAAATAAAGTATCTAGACCCTAATGAACCTCCTGTGATAATAAAATATTACATTTTACAGTTAACGGTACTTTAGTGCTTCAACTTTTTCAACCTTTAAAATATGTAAGAAGTATCTTGTATTTTTATTAAAACAATATTTGCACATATAGGGTGTCCTAAATCTATTTATACAGGAAATATCTTTACCCCTGTACAAGCTATTTTAGTTAAGTGGAAAATAGCATAACTTTTTACTTTTTCCGTATTGCTTAAGGAACTCAAGATCAATCAATGTATTTTAACTCGGAAAATGTGAAAATCGTAACTAGGAAACAATTGCATAAAAACAAAAGACTTACGCTATAAATGTTGCGTTTTTTAAACGGAACACCCTGTTTATTATTCCATTTTTTAATTTTATATTTGATTTTTGTGTATTTTAGAAAGGGTACATAAGTCTATTTTCAACTGTTTTTGAGTTATTGATGCTTAAGAAGTAACATTTTTGGCTTATACTTTAAAGTCATTGAAATTTATACCTATTAATAGAGTTATATATAAGTTTTTTTTATAATAAATTATTCTTAAGATAAAAAACTAGAGGTAGTAATGCTATACTACAAGGGTATTCATCAATTACATTAAAAACTAAAAAATTCCAAAATTTTATTGATTTATTAAAAAAATTAAACATATCAGTACCAGTAAAAGTAACATAGGTTATTTTTTTTTATTTCCACAGCCTATTTTAGAAAACAAAAATAAAAGCAGAAATAATGTTGGTATTTGATTTGCTTTAAAAGAATTCTCTGGGTGTCATTTTAAAAGAAACACCCTGTATGATATACCATATAAAAGAGAATTTTATAGAGAATACGAAATAAAAAAAATAGGTACTTAAATTTAAAATAAGAAAAATGATGGTACTTCCAGCTAAACCGAAAGTGCTTTTGAGGTTACGGTAATGTCAAAAAATGTAAATTTATGCTATAATATTACTGTAAAATTTTCAGAAGTCTTTCTTAAAAACTAAAAAAATAAGGGGGTGGGGTAACAACATGGTCTGTCACCCGGAATATAAAATTCAGCTTTTACAAAATGGCGAAAGTTAAGTTTAATTAATTTACCTCTAAAACCTGGTTACTGACAAAACAACAACGAGTTAAACTTCATAGTCTACCATTGCTTCTACCTATGTTAAGAGCATGGCACTGACAAACTTTCAGCTTTTACAAAATAAGGAAAGTCTGCCATTCACAGGATCTTACTCTATTAGTAATAAAGAAAAAAACAAAGTAAAAAAATATTTTACCCAACTTATAATTTAAAAACCGTTGCCACTAAAAATCAGATTTTAATCATTGATTTCATTACGTAGGTTTATTTTAGAAAAAGTATTCGCGTTTCGCAATGTCATGCCCCAGTAAAGAAAACTACGGGCTACAAGGCAGTAAAAAAGATCATCACTTCCAACAAAAAATACAATCTTGCTAAAGTGTATCATCTCTTAACTAAACTCCTAATACAAAAAAAGGTTTTTTTTCTACTAGTAGTATCCAATATACGCATTGTTTCATTTTCACTATTTACATTTTTTCAATAAATATTAAAATACTTAATATGGTTTCGACAAAACGGCTGATTTCTGCGTCAAATTTTTTCATGATTTTTTTACTTTTTTTATTTAAAAGAAAATCATACAAATCTTCGTTTTTAGCACAAATTATGTAAACCTGTAAATAAACGCGATGATATTAATTTATCGAAGGTTTTTGACTAGGTTTAGTTGCGCTACCTAACATACTCATAGATAACCTACATTTAGATCCGCAGCGGCAAGAAGCATTTTTCAGATTTTTACGACCTCGCGCAGTAAACAAATGAATAGGTGGACGAACTTGCGCACTTAAAAGCCATGGCAAAATACAAACACCGGCACCCCGTGCCCTTCGTCCGCGGTCTGACCGTAACGGTCATTAGTTACCGTACTTCGAACAGAAAACCAGGACGCCGTCCACAAATTCTTTCCGATAATGCGGATAGTCTGTTTGGCGCCAGGTGCGTTTACCCTCAACTTGCTTGCACACAAACCGGTTTTTCGCCCATGAAATGTAACTTTTATTTCGCGCAGGTTATAACATTGGCAATCCATCGAGATCAGTGAACATACTACTTTCCTAAGGTTTTCCAAATAAACTTTACAGTATGTCCCAGGATAGGTGTTTTAAGGGGACAAGTGGACCAAAAATTTTTAAATTCTAAAATAAAATTCTGGGAAATCAGGTCGCGTGGTCCAAAACTGGGAAATACAACATTTTACTCCAATTGGTATAATACAGGGCCAGTTATAACTAAAAATATGAAAATCCCCAGAAGCTTTTATTTTTAAAAATAGAACAAAATTGTATAAGTACAAATGTTGTAAAGAATTTAGTTTTATGTCAAAATTTGAAGTTAAGTGATTGTTAAAACAACTAAAATAATGGGCAAGAGAAAGTAAAATTTTTAAAAAATGTATTTATTTTGTTTTTAAATTTGCTGCCTCAAGCCAAGTATCTTAAACACTTACCGTAAACCTCCCATATACGTCAAATTCATCGTTAGCTCCCCTCTCATTAGAAGTCGATGTACGCAACGGATAGTGAGCATATACAGTGTTGATTTTTTTATTTCTTCTTGGCTCTGGTCTCTTTCGGTCCAATTCACCAGCTCTCCCCTAACGGACTATGCATTCCAGGGCTTCGTCGGTGGAAAATCTGGATAATTAAGCTCATAGCTAACAGAAATCCCGAATCATATGTTCGATACAAAACAATAAATCAATGCGTTTACATAAATTGTCAGGTGTTAAACCAAGAGCTGCTACTGGTATTGCACAAACCCGGTCACTGTCACAAATGAGGTTTCCAGCGGCGCGCGCATCCTTCCTCGTTCGTACGTACCATCAGGCTATAGAAATCTTTGCTTATAATACTTAGCTCCAGAAGAAAGATGAATTTAATTTTGCGTGAATATTTTCTCGATCCCCTAGGGCAGGAATGGCGAATCAAAGGCACAAGTGCCACAAAAGTAAAGTAGAGGTAAAATTTTGGGCATGCGAGTGTGTTGATGTTTTTTTCAGTAAAAATTATACAGCCGCCGAAAGAGGCAAGGATAAAAATTTTAGGTAAAAGACCTTTTTTTTTGCTTATCACCTCACTCTGAAAAGTATTTTATGGGACGTTTAAAATTCAGGACATTTTTTTTGCCCTTCATAATTTTTTACTTACTGACTTTGACTGACTGAAGCATTTTATGGCACGCGTAGGACAACATTATTTTACATTTTTGTACAAAAATGGCACGTTGATACGAAGCTTAGCTATCCCTGCCCTAGGGGAAAAACAAAATGCCTATTTAACTCCCCGGACGCCACTATCCGGGGAAGTTTTGTAGCTCTCTACGAACCGCACTACCCAAAAGTCGAGAAAAAGGGCACAGTGTTAAATTCGGTGGGGAGAGGGGCGAGAAGAGTTTTATGTTCTCGGGGGAGGAGGGGGCTTCCGGAGTTTCTTGTTAAAAACCAATTAAATGCTCTGCTTGACCATTTTATATATGACGATTATTATAAATACTTTTTTTGTTAATTTGTACCAGACTTCTACGGGGAGACCCCATAAATTTAACGCTGAACATACAGGTGTGGAAACAAACTCGCTGACCATGGGGAATTAAAAGCATAGAAAATGTTCTAGGTGGAATTTGAGTCGCTCGCGTCGCTGTCGAACAAAAGGCGAAAGCGGTAGCAAGGAGCTCCTGATCTCGTTCTACTCGCGCCTGTTGCCCTGGTGAAATGTAGGGACGTACACAGGAGAATTGTGGAAGGGATTAATTGCATTAACTGTCTATGGCCGGTGGTTTGGTTTCCATACCGGTATAGTATAGGATTTTAGTGTTTTAATATTTTATGCAAACGACAAATGACCTTTAAGAGCGGTTAAATTTAGCAGAGCAAGGATACATTTAGATTTGTTGGCGTTACATTTGAGAATTACATTAACTGGTACTTATACATTGTATCTAACTTGAGTATGGCTATTAAAAGTTCTTTCTTAACTCTTGCCTTTTGAATGGGACAAAATATTAAGATCGGGTAAAATTTGGGTAAAAGAATGTAACCTAAACTACTTTTTGACATAAAAATGATTTCGGTCACGTGGCCTAGTGCCAAGGGAGCACTACCATCTTTTTTTATGGAAAGAGGGGTCATGTAGCACCTTGTTTTAAAAGCCCTTTAACTCAAGAGTAGAGTACCTGTATTTTTGCTAATATCGCAAACTGTTATTTTTATTTTATTGAATTATAAATGACTTTTAAATATGAAATTTTGTTTATTACCAAAAAAAAAATTTTTTTTTCAGCGAAACTCTAGAAAACTAAAGTTTGTACATTAGTGCATTGTACATTCGTCTTGTTTTGATAACAGTAAATTTAAAAAGTTTACCTGAAACTGTCCAATGACATTTATAATAATGATATGTAGTGCACTAATGTACAAAATAAAATGTTTAATCGCTGAAAAAAAATCAGTTTTTTAAATAAAATTGCATATTTATAAGTAATTTTTAGTTTTAAACATCTTTTGTTTTTAACAATTCTTGATATTAGCAAAAATACAGGTACTTTACTCTTAAGAAAAAATTACATTTTTGGTCAAACCTCGTAGATGACTGATAGAATTTGATATCTGATGGTTGCTTTTTAAGTTTTGGACCATGCAGAACATTTTATAAAAAATTGAGTTTTTTGTAAAATTAATAATTAAAAAGTTTCTAATACGACGCCAATTTACGTTGACACACTGTATAAAACATAAGAATAATAAATATTGTTTGTTTATTTGATTCCACCAAAGAACCGTCACTTAACCTGCGTAATAGTTGGAAGCACCGCAAATTTTTTACCAAAACGTGTATTACAAGAATAAACGTAAACCATTATTAAAAGGGCACGTTTCTGTCATTTACAAGAAAAAAACAATTGTTTCATTTAAACTTGTAATCGTCTTCAATGAACCTTATTTGTTACGAAACACCTTAGAGAATCCAAGCTTTGGTTTTAAATTACAATTGTTAACAATGTCTTTTGTTTCCACTTGTATTGTTAAATTTTTGCTCTAAATAGGATATTATATAATGGGATATGACAGACGTAGATAATAAAGGGACGTAAAAGAAGTCTTGGAAAAAACCGAAAAAAAAAAATTACATTACCTCTGTCATGTATGTAAAAATTGATTAAATTAGCTGCGAGGGGGAATACACATCTTTTAATATTGCAACCTCCTCAGGTTTATGGTGTATCCTCCATTTATATATTGGTACACGCTATTACTAAAGACGCTACCTAAATCGACTTTATATACTTTAAACTGGCTCTTTTGCAGACGACAAAGGGTCCAGGCCAAGTAAAGTAACATAAGTGTCCTGCGGTTTTTTTTAATGAAAAAACATGCAGGGGATCTCGTCTGCCAGTTCCATTGTTTCCAGCAGTTTGTAATGAGCTGTTAATTGGCCCAATATAATTCTTACTGCCTCCGGTTTTAATTCAGAACGTCTCTTTCAAATTTCGACTGGTAGAATTTGACATCTGATGGTTGCTTTTTAAGTTTTGGACCATGCAGAACATTTTTTAAAAATGGTTTTTTTTCGTTAAATTATTAATAAAAAAATTCCATATGACGCCAACTTACGTAGACACTATTGCGGCCCATGTCTCTTAAAACCAAATATAGCCGCAACGGAGAACAGCTTATTATAATGTTGAGTAATCAAAACACAGCTCGACCGATAAATAGAAAGACGATGACACATATAGTTTTTATTTATGAATACCTTAAAGAAATAATAATATCTTTTTAGAACTGATAGACTGAAGATCGAACGTTAGCTTAGTCTTATTAAAACCTATGCATTCTTTAATTAAAATTTAGGTAGTGTAGAAGAGATATGTAATATAAGTTTTGTGTTTAATCTATTTTTGACTTTGAAACTGGCACTCCGCCCACATCAGAAGTGGTTGAAAAAGTGTTGTGTGTGTTTTGTGCTTTGACAATAGTAAAATAAAAAAAAAACTTATCATAATGGGAAAAAACGATCCAGAAGAGAAAGATCTTCGTCCTCCTCTAGTTCTTCAGACAGTTGTTCATCGATATCGTCAAATGAAGTGAAGTATAAAAAAAAGTGCATAAAAGAAATAAAAAAGTACACAGAAGCCGAGAAACTGTAAGTTATACACCTTCTCCTCAGTATATTGCTTAGCCATCAGTAGAATCAAGTCTAATTTCAAGAATAACAACTATCATACCTGAATTCGATCCTAAAACTACAAATGTCAATGACTGGATTGAAATTGTACAATATAATGCCAATACTTATCAATGGCCCGACAATGTAACAATATTTCAAGCTTTAAATAAATTAAAAGGCACTGCAAAAATGTGGTACGACAGCTACATTGAAAGCGAGTTAGGGTGGTCTCAGTATACTTGGGCAAATTGGAAAAATATTTTAATTTCTACTTTTCAATCCAAATGAAATGCGTTTAAACTATTGATGGATATTGTTAATAAGAAACCTACTGAGGGCTGCTCATTATACGACTTTTATTTCAAGCATTTATCAATAATCAATAAGCTAAAATCAAATTTTTCTGATTCTGATAAAATTTCTTTAATTTGCGGTGCAATCGGTGACAATAACATAACCTCAGCAGTTGAGGCATCAAATATGTCGGACCTCAATACGTTAGGGGCTTACCTTAAAAACAAATACTATGTATCGTCGTCGAATGCTACCCAAAGTGCTCAAAGCAGTTTTTAATCTAAATCAAATTCTCAATTCTCAATTAAAAATAGCACCCCCTCGACAAGCAAACAGATTTTTGCTGACAAAGTGAAAATGACTTGTATTGCTTGTGGAAAAACCGGGCACGATCGTTCTGTTTGTCGTCATAAACATCAATCTTGTAACTTTTGCCATATCCAAGGTCATATAGAGGCCAATTGTTTTAAAAAACGTAACAATTCAAAATCAAAACAAGTTCAATCAAGCCAAGAAAAATCTCATAAATCACAATTTAAAATATCCGAAAATATTAATCTTATTCAAAATGTCGCAGACTCTTATTCAAAATTTTACAAAAAATTATTATTAATGGTCATGATTATGAAGGGTTCATAGATTTCGGTAGTGAGTATTCGCTTATAAAAAAATCAGTAGTAGATTTACTTAAATTTAAGGTCTACGACCTCGAAAAACCAATTTCACTTTCTGGATTTTTGGGATTTGGGACCAAGGTGACGCAATATATTAGCGAAACGACACAAATTGATGAGGTAAATCTTATTATTAAATATTACGTAATTGACAATTTAGACTTCCAGTTCGATATTCTAATAGGATCTAATTTTACAGAAAATCCGAATATTGTGTATTACAGAATAGACAATTTTCTTCATTTTAAAAATAAAGAAAATATACCCGATTGGTTGAAAAAATAAATTGTAATCCTCAAATTTCAATAGATAATCTAAATAAGCTCTATGGTCTTTTACAGTCCTATGAAATTTGTATGTTTGAATCATTAAATATATTGGGTCAAGCACACTCAGTATCTCTTTCTATCGAACTAACAGCACAAAACACCGCATTACTCAATATACGCCCGCAGAAGTGATGCTCGGCTTCAAACTTAAAATGGACTCAGATTTACATAACTTGTCGGATGAGGAATCATTGGATGTCACCAAGATTCGACGAAAAACTGCCAAAAATCTCGAAGAAAATCGAATAAAACAAAACCTCACTTTCAACAAGAAGCGATCTCCGCCTAAATACTTCTCTGTTGGGGACTTAGTTCTCACAAAAGTTACAAGTTTTCCAGCGAATAACGAAAGTAAAAAGCTACTTTTAAAATTCAGAGGACCGTTTCGAATCATTGAGGTACTGCCAAACGACCGATATCGTGTCAAAGAGGACATACACACACAAAGATCGAAGAAACCATATGAAGGCATCTTCAGCATAGATAACATCAAAGCGTTCACAATTCAAAAAAGTTAAGGTAAATATTATTCTCAAATTGATCGCCGTCTTAGGCAAAATTGTTCGCCTTCTTAGGCAAAATTGATCGCCGTCTTAGGCAAAATTGATCGCCGTCTTAGGCAAAATTGTTCGCCTTCTTGGGCAAAATTGATCGCCGTCTTAGGCAAAATTGATCGCCGTCTTAGGCAAAATTGTTCGCCTTCTTGGGCAAAATTGATCGCCGTCTTAGGCAAAATTGTTCGCCTTCTTGGGCAAAATTGATCGCCGTCTTAGGCAAAATTGATCGCCGTCTTAGGCAAAATTGTTCGCCGTCTTAGGCAAAATTGATCGCCGTCTTAGGCAAAATTGTTCGCCGTCTTAGGCAAAATTGATCGCCGTCTTAGGCAAAAACTGACCGCCTTCTTAGGCAGAATTGATCGCCGTCTTCGGAAAAGCCAACTGTCATTCTAGGTAAGACTAATATTTTTCTATTTTTTAGAAGAGTACCCCTTTCGAGGACGCAAGGGCAACAGGATGGCCGTGCGGCCCATGTCTCTTAAAACCAAATATAGCCGCAACGGAGAACAGCTTATTATAATGTTGAGTAATCAAAACACAGCTCGACCGATAAATAGAAAGACTATGACACATTTAGTTTTTATTTATGAATACCTTAAAGAAATAATAATATCTTTTTAGAACTGATAGACTGAAGATCGAACGTTAGCTTAGTCTTATTAAAACCTATGCATTCTTTAATTAAAATTTAAGTAGTGTAGAAGAGATATGTAATATAAGTTTTGTGTTTAATCTGTTTTTGACTTTGAAACTGGCACTCTGCCCACACTATGTATTAAACATAAGAATAATAAATAAAGTTTGTTTATTTGATTCCACCAAAGAACCGTCACTGACTTAAGCTGCGTAATAGTTGGAAGCAGTGCAAATTTTTTACCAAAACGTGTATTACAAGCATAAACGAAAACCATTATTAAAAGGGCACGTTTCTGTCAATTACAAGAAAAAATATTTCTTTCATTTAAACTTGTAATCGTCTTGAATAAACCTTATTTGTTACGAAACACCTTAGAGAATCCACGCTTTGGTTTTAAATTACAATTGTTAACAATGTCTTTTGTTTCCACTTGTATTGTTAAATTTTGTGCTTTAAATAGGATATTATATAAATTGGATAAGACAGATGTATGTAATAAAGGGAAGTAAAGGATGTCTGGAAAAAAATTACATTACGAAAAATCAAATAACCTTTGTCATGTATGTAAAAATAGATTAGATTAGCTGGGAGGTGGATTACACACCTTTTAAAATTGCAACCACCTCAGGTTTATGGTGTATCCTCCATTCATATATTGAAACACGCTATTTAAGACGCTACTTAAATCGATTTTATATACTTTAAACTGGCTCTTTCGTAGGCGACAAAGGGTCAAGGCCAAGTAAAGTAACATAAGTGTTCTGCGTTTTTTTTCTGAAAAAACCAGCAGGGAATCTCTTCAGCCAGTTCCATTGTTTCCAGCAGTCTGTAATGAGCTGTTAATTGGCCCAATATAATTCTTACTGCCTCCGGTTTTAATTCAGAACGTCTCTTTCAAATTTCGACTGGTAGAATTTGATATCTGATGGTTGCTTTTTAAGTTTTGGACTATGCAGAACATTTTTTAAAAAATGTTTTTTTTTCGTTAAATTAATAATTGAAAAAATGTCCATATGTCGCCAACTTACGTAGACACTCTGTAAACAACATAAGAATAATAAATAATGTTTGTTTATTTGATTCCACCAAAGAACCGTCACTGACTTAAGCTGCGTAATAGTTGGAAGCTGTGCAAATTTTTTACCAAAACGTGTATTACAATCATAAACGAAAACCATCATAAAAGGGCACGTTTCTGTCAATTACAAGAAAAAATATTTCTTTCATTTCAACTTGTAATCGTCTTGAATAAACCTTATTTGTTACGAAACACCTTAGAGAATCCACGCTTTGGTTTTAAATTACAATTGTTAACAATGTCTTTTGTTTCCACTTGTATTGTTAAATTTTGTGCTCTAAATAGGATATTATATAAATTGGATAAGACAGATGTACATAATAAAGGGAAGTAAAGGAAGTCTGGAAAAAACCGAACAAAAAATTACATTACCAAAAATCAACTTACCTTTGTCGTGTATGTAAGAATAGATTAGATTAGCTGGGAGGTGGATTACACATCTTTTAAAATTGCAACCTCCTTAGGTTTATGGTGTATCCTTCATTTATATATTGGAACACGCTATTTAAGACGCTACTTAAATCGACTTTATATACTTTAAACTGGCTCTTTTGCAGACGACAAAGGGTCAAGGCCAAGTAAAGTAGCATAAGTGTTCTGCGGTTTTTTTTATGAAAAAACCTGCAGGGGATCTCTTCTGCCAGTTCCATTGTTTCCAGCAGTCTGTAATGAGCTGTTAATTGGCCAAATATAATTCTTACTGCCTCCAGTTTTAATTCAGAACGTCTCTTTCAAATTTCTACTGGCACAATTTGATATCTGATGGTTCCTTTTTAAGTTTTGGACCATGCAGAACATTTTTTAAAAAAATGGCTTTTTTTCGTTAAATTAATAATTAAAAAGTTTTCCATATGACATCAACTTACATAGACACACTGTATAAAACATAAGAATAATAAATAATGTTTGTTTATTTGATTCCACCAACGAACCGTCACTGACTTAAGCTGCGTAATAGTTGGAAGCAGTGCACATTTTTTCCCACGACCACATATGAAAATGACATAAAACACACTTTATGATCCTTTAGAAAACGAATAATATCACACGCGTGTTAAAATTTACTTTTCAACACTAGAGTTGAAAAGTACATATGATAGATGCAAATATTTCGTTAAAAAGATATTTACTGTATATTATAAACAAAATGAATGGTTTTGACTTACCAATGCTAACACACATAATCTTTTTTTTAATTATATTAATTCTAATATTATGTTTGAGGGTTTATTAGTTTATAGCTGGGACTATTTACATTTTTATAGACATATTGTTTTATAGCAAATTATTTTAATAATAATAGACAACCCATTAAACAGTGGAAGTGTCTAAAGCTCCGAATGCCAAGTAGTGATCCAAATTTGTAAAATTTCAACCTAAACACAAAATGCCAGGGGATTTTTTCCTAAATAATCCCTACCTTGTTAGAAAAAGGCCAAAATCTGGCAAGATAAAAATTAACTGCCATTAAACCGAAGTTGAAATTTAATTCAATCCATTCGAGACTGTAAGCTCTACTTATAATAATTAAGAATTGTATTTATTTGGTGATGTGATTTTACGCAATTTAAAAAACTTTTAAAAGTAAAGAAATAACAGTGCAAGCACTTGTGTAGGGTAACTAGAATAAAATTTTAAAATACCTACATGCTTTTACACACAATTAAATTTATTTTTTGGCACTGAAATTGATTTACGTCTAATCTTTTATTAGATTATCTTGTCTGTGTTGAAATTAATAATACAAAAACACTCACTTTGGATTTTTGGTATATAAATATTTTTTGGTTATAGGAAAAATATTGTACATGACTCCTGCCATTAAGTGATTTTCACACTCGTGGCGTGGTATTGTCGAACTCGGATATCGCCTTGTGCGAGAACATTTCCACTTGTGTGAAATATAACACTTTCGACACTTGTTATGTAATATACTATAACAAAACGTGTGTTACAAGAATAAACGTTAACCATTATTAATAATTAATAGTTTTAAAAAACTAAAAACACGCTTTTATATGCAACCGAACTAAAAATTAGAAAATAATTTTTCATTAAAAAAATATTGTCATTTCATAGTAAAAGCGTGGGGTGCATTTTACTATTTTTTCATAACTTTTCCATCATAGATATTGGCAAATATAATAATTATAACATTTAATATATTAAGCACCCCACGCTTTTTACTATGAAATGACAATATTTTTTTAATGAAAAATTATTTTTAATTTTTAATTCGGTTGCATATAAAAGCGTGTTTTTTTAGTTTTTTTAAACTATTAATTATTTTTCATTTTTAGTTTTTGCTACTCTTGACAAAATGGCGAAAAAATTTTTAGGGAATAAGAGTAGCAAAGTTTGGAATGTTGCCAACAGATGGCAACCCACTAAAAAATTTCTTCTCCATAGAGTAGCAAAGTTTGAAATTTTGCCAACAGATGGCAACCCAGGCAAAGTTTGGAATGTTGCCAACAGATGGCAACCCACTAAAAAATTTCTTCTCCATTGAGTAGCAAAGTTTGAAATGTTGCCAACAGATGGCAACCCAGGTGTTGTTTTTATAATATAATGGATTTTTTTCCTGGCTATCAAAAACAAGATAACGGGATACTGTTTGCAGATTATTGCATTGTCATGGGTCATTAATAAGTGTGCAAAGTTTCAAAGAAATCGAATAGCTGGAAGTTGGTTAAAATTAGGCTCAAAGATTCCGTTACATAGATAGCCAGATAGATAGTTACAACCCAAGTTAATAAAAGCGTGTTAAAAAAGAATGTTAATTTTTATTAATTGCACATTTTGTATTATGTATACATTACACATAATGTAATTTTTATTATGGAATCCTTGAAGTAATGGTGCAACTAACCCTATATTTTTATTGTTCATAAAAATTGAACACTCATGGTGCAACTAACCAAATTGTGTAAAAACTAAAAAATTTCTTCTTCATTTAATAGCAAAGTTTGAAATGTTGCCAACAGATGGCATCCTAGGTGTTGTTTTTATAATATAATGGAATTTTTTTCCTGGCGATTCAAAAAAAGATAACGGGATACTGTTTTTAAATTATTGCATCTTCATCGGTCCTTGACACGTGTGCAAAGTTTCAAAGAAATCGAATAGCTGGAAGTTGGTTAAAATTAGGCTCAAAGATTCCGTTACATAGATAGATAGATAGATAGATGGATAGTTACAACCCAAGTTAATAAAAGCGTGTTAAAAAGGCACGTTTCTGTCAATTACAAGAAAAAAATAATTGTTTCATTTAAACTTCTAATCGTCTTGAATAAACCTTATTTGTTACGAAACACCTTAGAGAAACCACGCTTGGGTTTTAAATTACAGTTGTTAACAATGTCTTTTGTTTCCACTTGTATTGTTAAATTTTGTGCTTTAAATAGGATATTATACAAATTGGATAAGACAGATGTAGATAATAAAGGGAAGTAAAGGAAGTCTGGAAAAAAACCTAAAAAAAATTACATTACCAGAAATCAACTTACCTTTGTCATGTATGTAAAAATAGATTAGATTAGCTGGAAGGTGGATTATACATCTTTTTTTTAGAGGACAAAAGGGAGGCCTTGCGGATAACTTTGCATACGAGTAAAGGGCCTTGCAGAAAGAATGGGGACCTTTTTTTGGTTCTCAAAATTGACATAGGAGGCCACGCAACGCCACTGATGGTGGTAATATAGAGGTTAGAACAAAAGGCATATGTATATGTAAATATTCTAGCATCAATTTTAACACTGTTTAAAAATCAAGGTCAGATTTATAAAATATATAACTTAATGATCCAAATAATACAAGTTCTTTTCAAGACCCGTTTAGTTGAAAGCCCTGCTTTTGTAATTATCTTACGGCTTTTAGTCTTAAAAATTAAATGGTAGAATTCACCTTCTAACTGTTGGCCAGAAAGAGCTATTCTAATGCATCATATACAGTTCACCTGAAGATGCAGCGAATTTCCCACCCTAATAATTTCTTTATTTATAGGATATTTTAAAAGTAAAGCTGCTTTTTGCCGATTTCTTTTATTCTCCTAGTCTGAAGTCTGAAAGTTCTTAAATTCTGTAATAATAAACTGCATCTTACTTCCTTTAACGTGTAAAATAAGAGCACTATTGACGGTAATAAAGCATTATACTTGTACACTCCAATAGCACGTTCGTTCTTTTATCCCTAGTGTTTCTAGATTGTGGAACCTGCTGCCCGCCGAGGTCTTTCCTTCCCCCAAATCTTCAAGTATTTAAGTCCCGTGTCAACAAACTCCCTCTTACCTCGCTTAAGACACCCACGGTTCGTTAGTATTTAGGCTTTTAGCCTTCGTGGTTTGTCCAAAGATAAAAGAAAGCAAGACATTTGTATTTTAAAAACAAATTAAAAATAACCTAAAGATATCCCCTTCAATCCAGAAGTAGTTTTAACGTCAAATAACTTTTTAAAGAAGGACTTTATGTGAAAATGGTAGGTGGCTTTTTTAAAGAGCATTAGGGAGGGCACAGACGTGCAGGTGTAACCACGGTCTACCGTGGGTATACCCACGGTAGACCTGCACAGTTTTTTATTCAGGTAGACCTGAGCGTGTGTGGGCAAAACTGTGCAGTTTTTTAACCCGTTCAGGCGACCTGAGAAAAATCAAAAATATCCTATTTGTACCGGCCACAGACACGCAGGTCGACCGTAGAAGTCGTAAAGTTTTTTAACCTGTTTATTTTAAAAGGCGACCGAAGCCGGCATCCTTTGTAAACTCGAGGGTGAACTGGTTTATTTGTAATTGAAAAAATACATAGTAATTGATTATGGCAACAGAATTTTTTAAACAATGCAAAACATTTTTTGGGTTGTTTTTTTTTAATTTTTTAAAAGAATAAACTATAGGTAAACTCCATTTAATAACTTAATGATTATAAATATAATTTAAATGTATAAAAATACTAAAATTAAATAAATAATATACAAGGTGTCCCATTAAAAAAAGCTTGTGTGTATGACTATGGTTACCATAATTTCTTTAGTCAAATTAAAATGAGACAAATAACTTTGTTTTCTCATTAATGCATTTATTGATATTTCGACTGCTTGCTACATTTTCAAACCGAAAATTTAGCAAAGCTTCAGGACTGAAGTCAAAATGTCAATAAATACAGTGCTGGAAAATATAGCTATTTGTTTCTTTTTAATTTGAAATGTACTATCAGAAAGTAACGGACAACTTAATTCAGTAACTCTTTAATCAATATCGAAACACCTTTATTTCTGATATGTTAAGCGGGAGGGGGACCACTATTTTAAACCTAAATGTTTTCCTAAAAAAATGGTTTATAAAAACAAAACGTAAACATAATTAATATGCACAATGTGTCACCTTAATTCTTTAGACTGTCTTCTTACCACGCATTGGCAAAAATGGACGGAGGTAAACGGGGCACGAAAAATCTCTTTTACCTGCACGCCTGTAAGGTTACGTTTATATCATAGGTAAATGGGGCGCCAGCCCTTCCCGAGAGGGGGTGTGGGTCAGGGCAGGTAAGAATTCCTATAATTGACACTAATAATTTGTATACCACTTAGTCAGTTCAGGGCCTCTATTCCACTATTCATAAGCGCCTTTTTGTTTGCGTTTTATTAGTTTTTCTTTATTTCCTCTAGGCTCTTATGAAAACAAAAGGTTTTCGTTCGTGCATAGCCAACTTCACAAATTGGCGCACAACACCGCATTAAAATTTAAAATATGACAGATTTGTCAAAGTCAAGCATACTTTTCATTCTATGCAAACTCATAAATAGTAAAGTTTGATACCCAATTTTGATTTTATTACTAAAGTTAAAACTCATTTAAAAGAATCCAAAGATCTTTGCGGTGTAAACTAGGCCATCAGTCAGTAGGTAGCTAACCCACAATACACCAAAGATATAGGTTAGAAAATTTTATTACCGTTTTATGAAAAATATTAAATTTGTTGAAAATGATGTTTTCCACTGTAAACAACGTATTGAAAATGCTTTGGTTTATTACCTAGTGATAGTTTTCTTTGTCTAAATATGAGGCATCAAGTAAGGTAGAAAAAAAGGTGAGTTTAAATGTCTTATATTTATATTTGTTTCCCTTTAAAAATTTTGATATTTTTAGCTTCTAAAAGAGATTGCAAGAAACATATAGTCCTTTAATGACAAGGCAACTAACCCAGGAACCCCATGAAATGCATCAAAACTTAAGACCATGTTTAGATAACAGACAAAGAAGGTCCTACAAAAATACCCCATAAAATTTTGCCTAAACACTGATTAATAACTTGTCTATTGTTAATTTTAAAATGAGTGCACTTGAATATGGAAAGGTATTATTTCATTGCTCTTTTTAATGGAAGAACAAAAGCAACTGTGAGTAAAATTTGCATTAAATGTATACTAATATTTTCATAAAATTATTTCAATTATCCATGAGATACCGTCCCAGTTTCTTTAAAAAGATATTCAATTTTACTTTTTGTATTCGTGTCTCTTCTTCCTTTTACCAGTTCACAGCTCGAAAACCCTTACGTAACTAAACCTAACCTAAACCAATGATCTTTTCATAGGAGCAATATTCTCTTTTACTTAATGGCTTTTAATCTTTCTTTTATAATTTATATACTCTACAATGTCCTAAGTTAACCCTGCTAATGCTAAAAGTTAAAATAATTCTCATTAAACTCGTATTAATGTTTAGAGAAAAACCTACGTTTGCTTATTTAAACCTGAAATTTGTATTTTTTTATTTTTAGGTTACTGCCAGATTGTAAAATTATTTGTACTATACGGAAAACACTAGAAAGTGTCTGGATTTAATTGATTTTTCAAGCTGGTGTATTATTTAGGAAATATATTTTATATAAACTGGGAGTATTTTTAAGAGCTTATCTGCAAAAATATTCAAGGACAAAAACTTAGTGTTTATAAAAACAACGTTTATATACTCAAATGTACTTTTTTATTGTAAACCTAAGAATTAAAATAAAGGCAAAAAAATAATATTGATTGTTTTTATTATTTTTTACAAATTACAAAAGCTTGGTAATTTATGTGTGAGTCATGTTGGGCATTATTATTTTGATTATTATCGATCATTTGATATGATTCTTGAACTATTATGCAATTTTGACTTCTGGAATGGTCCTAAGGGATATTCATAGTCTTCTAGAGTCCTACAAATAAAATTATTATTATTAAATGAAAAAAGAAAACAACTAGCAATAAAAGGTTTTGATAATTTAGGTACTCTTTGTTTAAAATCATGCAAGTAACAAATGTGTTTTGCTATCTTTGGGTACCTATTTATTTCAACTAATAATAATTACCGATATGTACTGACAATTTATAGTAATTCTCTTGAAAGGGAGCAACTATGATTTTGCCCAATATCAAAAACATTCCTATTCTCACTATATTCCCCCGTCTTTTTGCACAAAATTCTTAATATAACAGTAAGTTAGAACATACTATTTAATTAAGCAGCAAAAAAAAAAATAACCAGCCCCTTTTTTATTAGTTCTGTGCCCCTGTATATCAAATTTGGTCAAAATGGGGGTTGCTCCAACTTTCGAGACGATTACCCAATTTGCATAAATAAGACAAATATTTTTTAAAATATTACCTTTTTGAACTAAAAAGAAATTTACCATAAATGTTTTTTTCTAAATAGGTATGAGTTTACTTTAGTTTACTTACCTTAAGTAATATTTTAATGTAGTTTGCTAATCTCCATTTCCAGTCTTTGTCCTAATCTAACATTCCGTACAAGTAGGTACGTAACACTCAATAAAGGCATTCTTTTAGAAAGTATAAATGGAAGATGGTATAAAAATTATATGCAATAACTTGTTAGATAGTTACTTTTCCAAAGCAATAAGTAATTTTTGATAGTTTTTCTTTTCAATCTATATTTTGACAACTCACATATTAATTTTACTCCAAATGAGCTTCAGGCTACCGCTTTCACGCTCTTTTTTCGCTTTTGCGCCGACGGAGCTGCAGGAGACCGCTTCGAACCCTTTTTGGTTATAGGTTATGTGATTTAGGAACTATTTTGCTTACAAATGATTTTTCTGGCTGCGGAGGACCATGTTAATTATTTATTTGCTTCTTGTATTTCAGTTAAACTGTATATTTTGATTTTAATAGCTTAGTTAACCGATTTTTTCAACTTTAATTTCACTTTAAAGGAATTTTAGGTTATGTAATGACTTTGAATTTTGTCAGATGTCAGATGGTAATACAGATTTCTGTTTTATGACCGCCTGTTTTGAAAAACAAGTGAAGGTTATTCGTTCGTTAAAGAAAAACAGATGAAGGTTATACGCTCCCGGAACGAATACGTTCAGCGAACGAATGAGTTTAATTTAGTGGAATTGAGGCCCTGTTCTCATTGTAATAGTGAATTGATGTGCGAAAAGATTTCCACTCAAGATTTTAATAGTGAGAAAATGTCGGTATCAGTAATTGAAAGTGTGAGTGGAAAAGATTTAATAGCCTACAAAAATTTTACATTTTCAAAAGACAGTAAACAAAAGAATGTAAATATTTTTTGATGCAATAAATGTTTCGTAATTAATAATTTTTTTAAAAATAGACCACCATTTTTATTTCGATATCTTTACTTTAAAGAAAACATTTGCGCCCCGTTTACCTATACGATTTTATCGACCCCAAGATCCCTGCGCCCCATTTACCTGTTCAATAAAACTTTTGCGAAGGTCTTGCGCCCTGTTTACCACCGACGGCAAAAATTACCCATAGAAGTGGAGCTACGTGACATGTAAACGTTTTATATATTTATTATTATATTAGTACCTGGACTTTTTACAATGGGCCGTTATCAAAACCAGTGTAGCCCCTTTATTATACTGCGCCGCTTTTTCCTACTAGCAGCGCAAAACGGCACCGACCGGAGGGTGAATCACATTTTGGACTCTACGTGGACTTGATAACTTTTATGATTTTTATTAGTTGATTTCAACGAAATTTCATGTTATTGCCATAAACGACAACCTTTAGTTGTTGTTTAGTCTCTGTGTGGGGTGGTTGTCATTTTTCACAGCACACAGTCAACGCAAGTTAAAAGAATGTCTGGTCTGAACCAAAAAAAATCATTGAAGAATTTATTGAAATGTATAAATCTTATCCATGTCTATGGCAAATCAAAAACAAGGATTACCATGACCGAAATAAACGGGAAGCTGCTTATCAAGAACTTGTTAAAAAATTAAAGGTTGTTTTGTAAGATAATAAAATTGAAAGTTGAGATTATACTCCCAACTCGGACCTATACTTAAAAAGGTAAAAGTTGTTTTATTTTTAATTTATTTTTTTACCATAACTTTTTAGCCAACCAATAGCGGTTTTTTGTTTCAAATATATAAAAAAGTGTTTAAACGACAACAGATGGGGAAAGGTCGCTTCTTATTCGGATCTTTGACTAATTGCATATCACTATGTGAAAGTAATAACAGATTTTAAAGAAAATGATATGATATACAGGGTGGTTCAAAATCGCAAAAAAAAATGAAAAATATATTTGGAAACAACTTAATACAAAAACATTAAAAAGTAAGTTTTATACATTTTTTTATCATTTATGATTACTCGGGAAAATTAAGTGTTAACTAAAATAAGCTTCACATATGCAAACATTATTAGGTTAAGTTGCATGTAAATATTATCCAAAGGGTAACGATTTACTTAACAAAAAATTAAAATTTCTATTACGTAATAGTATTTAAATAAGTAAGTACATACAAAAATATTCATAATAAATTTTTTTATATTGGCAAAATACCATTTTCGTAATTTTGGATCTCCCTGTATATCATAAGGCGGTTCTTTTTACGCTTTTATTTTAAAAATCTCTTTTCTTTCTACGTAATTGTAAAAATATTTTTTTATTTGTTCTTTTTACGTTAACCTTAAGTTATTCCAGAAACCATAATCAATGGAAATAAATTATTTTTAACTTTTAATTACGATTTTTTTATTTTTAATTATTATTAATTACTATTAGAATAGTAGGTATCAAAAATGTATTCTTTTTTTTCAAAGTTATATTTCGCAATGTTAAACCACCTTGTATATCCTGCAGCGATTTTTTCTTTTCTTCAACACCGATATTTTCTTATTTAAAATATATCTTGTTTTATATATATATATATATATATATATATATATATATATATATATATATATATATACTTTGTTATATGATTCTTTGACCAAAAATTATAAATTTATAAGAGTAATTTTTCTTGATTTAGGTCAGTTAAATAAATATTAAAATGGATAAATTGTCATGTTTTTATTTCTTTTTTTAGGCAAAATTTGACTTTTAACAAAAATAAAATATGACATTTTAACCATTTTAATATTTATTTAACTGACCTGAATCCAAGAAAATTACTCTTATATATATATATATATATATATATACAGGGTGTTATGGAAATACTTTAATATATTTAA